>JAGKQL010000062.1:31054172-31105817 GCA_018398635.1 Cyprinodon brontotheroides
AAAACATATTTTCTCAGAGGTTAAAATAGTCCTAAATCAGACACCATGATTAAAAACAGAATTTTTTGTGGCATTTCTTTCAGTAATCACAAGATCAAAAGTGCACCAAATTCAGAGAATCACCCAAATACCTCAGCATGCTATAGAGTCAGTCTGCAGGCTGACATCCATTTTAATCTTTTTGTTTTTATATCATTGCCTACAATGATCATATTTTCCAAAATATTTAGATGCTTTTATGACAATGTTGAACTTTTTTATATTTGCACAATAAATTGTATCATATTAATGTAAACTAGTGCAGTGTCACTTGCCCCAAGTAATGTGACCTGAATTATAAATATCAATACTGATTTTCTTAAATAAAGAAAAACTCTGTCACCAGTTTGCTCTTCTAATGGAAATGTTTCCTCTCTTTTACATGCCGCTCTGCTGATTAGTTTCTTTCTTTCCCTTTTGTCATTTTGTGTCTGGCTCAGTTGTTTTCTGAACTTCCTGTTTTATTTCGGTTCAACAATTTCTGTTCTCATTTCAGACTACTTCACTTCCTGGGATTCCCGTTTAATCAGCCTCCCGGACACTGCTCACTTTTGTCTTGTTGCCAATTGCCTCACATTTCAACCTCTTCCTCTGCAGCCTTCTTTGCCTGTTCGTCTTTGTAACTTGTGTCAAGCTCTCCAGCCTTTGTCCTACCTTGCCTAGCAGCTAAGCTAGTTGCACTGCTTGTTTTTTTAGATTTTTGCCAGTTGCTCCACTCATTGGGCAGTAGTGCATTCAATGATTTTATTTTTTTTTATTATTCATTTCCCTGAGCTGAGTCCTGAATTTGAGTCCTCTTTGGTTGCTCCTGACAGAACTGTACACTGGAAAAAAAATTGAAATCTAGATAAGTGTTTTTTTTTTATTATAATAAGTTAATTTTTCTTGGATTTAGGAGGTAAAAGAGACATTTTGCCAATGGAAAAGGAAAATTTACACTTAAAATAAGAAAAAACAATTGTATTGTCTTATTCCAAGTGCATAATATCTAATTATCTAATTTTAAGAGTAAAAATAATCATTCCACTGGCAAACCATCACATTTACCTACTCAAATAAAGGATAAATACACTATATTTAGGATATTTTTACTTATTTCTAGATCGTTTTTCCAGTGTATAGTTCTCTTCATGCTTTACACTTGCCTCAGAATCCAATATTTTTTTCTTCATAGCAAAGTTGCAGGAAAACCTTTTTGAGGTTATTTTAGGATTTCAAAAGTGCCTTTTTGAACATTGATTAAGACTTTTATTATTAGCAGTTGTTAGAATAAGATCGGTACACCTTAACAATGGTAATTAGGACGTGATGTCTTTCCCTGATCAGTTTTTGTTGACTTCTATGCAAAGTTCTCTATTCTAGCAATTTGCAAAGCTACTCTATTTTAATATTAATACACCTAAAGAATGTATGCTTTGTTGAGGTGAGCTTGTCTGGGACCAGATTATGTCCTCCTTAAAACCTGCCAGCAAAGAAAATCAATAATGAATGCATGTAAAATGACCTTGTTGCCTCCTGGCAGGAACTGATGTTTTAAACATCTGCACCCATAGCTGCTTTCACCCTGCTTTGTTTGAAGTTCTCTTACCTGCTGCTATAACAGCCATCTGTGCCACTCATGACTGCACACAGGCCTCTGGGTAGCTGCTTGCAGAAGGCAAACAAACATGCAGCGCCATCTTTACATTCACTTCAATCACTTCTCCTCACAGCTACATAATTGCCGTGCCAATGTAAGCATGTCATGGTTTGAGGGTCTTTGGTTCTTTGTATGGTGGACACACTCTGCTGTGTCTCCAGGTCAGGTTTGGACTTTTTGTTGTTGTTTTTTCCTATTTACTTCACTTCTACATTATGTTTGGTTAGTTTTTGCTGGGAGCTGAAAAGGAATTGGTACAAGTCTTATTGAAGGTCTCTCAGCAAATGCAATGTTTTTTCCAACATTAGAAATTATTTAATTAATTTGCAACAATTATGTGGGTTGTTTATGGACATAAACATTTAAATACCCTGACTGAGTCTGTATTCATCTAATATAAAATAAAATGCACTACTTTAAAAATGAATTTGGCAAAATTAAAACTGAATTAATTTGCTTTTAAAATGTATTTTGTTCCATTGAAAATTCAGATTTCCGTTGTTGACCAGTGTTGGAAGTAACAGCGTTAACTTAGATTTAGATTTAGACAACTTTTATTGTCATTTTGAATACACTCTCATGACATTTCTATTTCTTAACCTCTTACACCCTCCGGGGGTATAAAAAAAATTTCTGCCTGACAAAAAACACACAAAAGTAAATCACTTATAGCCTCACAGCTATTAGATTTAAGAAGAAGCTTTTGGTACCTCTGTAAAGGTAAGATGTCATAGAATGGTTTTCTGGTGTCCAGCACCATTGTAGCTTTTGACCCTGCCTGAAATATCAGGGACAGAATACAAAATATTTTGCATTTTTTTGAACCTCGCGCAAAATTTTCTTTGAAATAAACATTGCAAAAACACTACCAAAAATATTATTTATAGCACAAAAAAGTAGTACAGACTTTTTAAATCTAAATGTTGTGTAAAAATACACCAAATTTGGACTCAATCAGATGAATCATATTTTATTTTAGAATGGTATTAGTGAGAAATTTCTTAGGCGGAGGAGGCCATTTTGGCACATTTATCCAAAAATGTAAGCCAAACTGTGCCAAATGTGTTCTTTACATCAATACTGGGGGTCAGGATCAGGTGTAAACAGTGTGGGAGAAAAAACATGGTGCAGAAAAACGCATTGATATGGAAATTCAGAGCATTAAATATATATGGTGCAGTTATGCAGTGTTTTGGTTTGGTGTCGTCAGTTTGATGCAGAGTACAGCAGTACAGAAGCCTTATGGCGGTGCTGGAGGGAGCTATTTTGGAATCTGCTGGACCTGCATCGGATGCTTCCAATACTCTTCCCAGAGGGCAGCAGGGAGAACAGTCCATGGTGCAGGGAATTCGAGGGGTCATTTATAATGTTAAGGGCACCGAGGACACGCAGCGCTGGGATGAAATGTCTTTTATGGAGGGAAGAAGAAGCCCAGATATTCTCTGCTGTTCTCACCACTCTTCTCACCTTCTTCCAGTCTGCGCTGCAGCCTCCACACCACACAGTGAGACAGCTGGTCAGAATGCTCTCTATGGTGCTTCTGTAGAAGGTGGTGAGGATGGGTGGGGGCAGGTGGGCTCTCTACAGGAAGTACAAAGCTTTTGCCTTTTGACCAGTGAGGTGGTGTTTATAGTCCAGGTGAGGGTGTCTGTGAGAATAATGATAAATATAAATAAATGATAACAGTTTTAATAACTATTAGTTACTAATTATTTTTGCACATACTGGTAATACCACTATGGTACTTGTAATCTAATGCAGTGTGTTACTACAAATCGAACCAAAGCAACTTTTTATGTGCGCTCTCCCAGCAGTGGAACAAGATTTTAACTGCAGGCCGGAATAGGACGAGCAGCGGCTGAGAGGAGGAGTTGTAATGAGAGCAGGTTCTCAGCAGACTTCCACGGTTTTTGACTAGAATATTCTGATGCATATATTAGGGATGGGACGATTTATGAAAACCGGTCAGAATCGTTCGGATTCGACTGTCTGCCGGTTTTGGTTCGCTAGTGTGTTTCGTTCGTTTCATTGCGCTGCTCCTTTTTCTCATAGGCAAAGCGATTACACTCCAGAGCAGAAGGTGGCGTACTGTGACCAAAGCCAACCACCAGTAGTAGTAAACAAGAAGAAGAAGAAGCGAAGCAGCTTAGCCGGGTGTAGCAGGGAAAAATCAGTTGTTGTGGAGAAATTGTGTGGGTATGGCGAAAGTGGGAAAGAACAGGAGTTGAAAGAAGACGCGCCAGCAGCACTTTATAGGTCTGCTGTATGGGACCACTTTGCATTTAGAGTGACCTACGATGACGGAGGAAAGAAAGTTGTGGATAAAAGTGCAACAGTGTGCAAGCATTGTGCAACACGTTTTGTTTATGCTAACAGCAACATGTCATGCTAACCCCGAAATCCCTCATACTCCGTCAGCAACCCCGCTCGCCCCGCTGCGCTCCAGACCGGCTGCTCAAAGCAAAGCACTACAGCCCCCACTGTGGCTTCGTCTGCTCCCCTCTGAGTCCCTTGGAGATGGTAGAGAGCATGCGCCAGATGATTAAATTCAAAGCAGCAAAACATACGGAAATGATCCAGGGTTTCTGCGGATCATTTAAAATAATTACAATCCATTATTTTTTGGGGGATTTTTTCATTAATTTCATAAATTTTTATGGGATTTCGGTGTAACAATCAACATGTATCGAATCGAACCGAAAACCGTAGGACCAGAAACCGCGGAATCGAACCGAACCGTGGATTTTGTGAACCGCTTCCACCCCTAGCATATATATATATATAGAATAATGTTTTCTCACCCCTCGTGGGGTGGTATGTGTCATCCTCATCCTCGGGCTACCAGAGGCCTGGGAGTTTGAGGGTTCTGCGCAGTATCTTAGCTGTTCCTAGGACTGCACTCTTCTGGACAGAGACCTCTGATGTTTTACCTGGAATCTGCTGTAGCCACTCTCCCAATGGCTCAGTAGGAACTGGATAGCTGAGTAGGTAGCACCAACGACTCCGGTACAGGTGATCGTGAATTCGACTCCCAGCATGGACATCCAGGTGGACCCTTAGGCAAGGTCCTTATTGTTTCGTGGCCTACGTCAGGCATGAGTGAAACCGCAAATACAAGAGCCATACTGGCTCGGACATCGCCCGGGTTAACAAGGTCTGTGTCAGTTGCTAGGGAACCAGGGCAAATTGGCTACTGGAACAAGACATATATGGACTAGAGCAGAACACTTGGAACTGATGAAATGCTACTACAGTATATATATATATAGATATATATATATATATATATCTATAGATAGATAGATAGATAGATAGATAGATATTTAATGCCGTTACTTCTAACACCGTTCAAAATTGACTTATTGAATATTCTATGCAACAAAATAAATATTCAAATCAACTCTGTTTCATTTTGGTAAACTCTAATTTCAAACTAATGCATTTCATTTCTGACTACATGAGCACCAACTCAGTCTGGGCAGTTTCTGATGGCAAACATCTCAGCCCTGTTACAGTGTGATGGACTGTTGACCTGTCCAGTATGTGTCTCACCGTCCCCCTGACGGCTGCAGCTGCAGCCCCACAGCGAACCTGTAATTCACTGCAGGTTTTTAGATTATACGGTTTTCTGCATCATTTGCAGAGAGGGGCTACATGGCCAGAACATCTGTAAATTGGTTTGACACAAAATCCCAGTGATGAATATTGCATAGTTATTCATATCTCTAAAAACAAGCCGAACAGAGGATGATCAAACTAGCAGGTTTGCAATATTCAGATGCGTGTTGGATCATCTGAAAAAATAAAAAAATAAAACAATCAATCAAAAACACTCTACAGTCATAGATCATGCTTTTATTGAGCCCTCAGAACATGAAAACCGTCTGAAAACACAGGAATACTGAAAATAAAAGATAAAAAGTCATCACACACACTGACAATGAAGGACAGTGAGGGATGAGAGCTTAATTTCCCCTGAGACACACACAGATTATAACTCTAAAAATACGTTTAGGGATTAAAAAAAAGCACAATATTGTGTCTTCACAGCTTCACAAATTTTGGACAAACACAACAGGGATGATTTCACAGCTTTCACAGCGTTTCTTTGTGGATTTTTCTTTGTTTTTTCCATTGGAAGTTTACTTTAAAAACGATTATGTTCTCATAACCAGTGACTATACAGGTTTATACTTGGTGTTAAAGAGTAAGATGTTGCATTACGGTCTATGTCTATTATAGTTTTACTTCGCTAATTATATTGTACACTATGGAAAATCAGAAAATTAACAATTCTCTTAAAAAGCATTTAAAGATGTCGATTTATTTCAGGCTTTTTGGGAAAATGTCCCATTTTATAATATAAGATCTTTAAAGAAAAACAAAATGTCATGATAATAGCACCATTATAAGTTTATGTGAAGCTGTCTTTAGTTTAGTTTATCAATTAGTTAAAATTAATATTGACAGCCTCTTCAGCTATGTAACGTTACTTAAGTCTTTGCCATCTTTCTTAATAAATAACTGTTATGACTAAAAATCCATTTAACAGATAGTAATACCTAAAAGAATAAAGAGAGAACAAGGAGATTATCTCTCAGTATTACAATTTATTGCGAATCTAAACAACAAAGGTCAGATTAAGAGTTGTTGAAAATAAAATGTATCGGTACCATCGTAAATCTAATATCAGAGACATTTTCACATTTAATTTTCAAAACAAACATCAAACAAACACCTAGCTTATATTCACATTATTCACAAGATCAAATATAAACAAGACTCTGAGCATTCAGAACTAGATATATAGATACAAACGGGCCGAGGTATAAAATTTATCAAGTTTTTCTCAGATTAGTTAAAGCAACGGTTTCAATGACTGTGATCTAGAAGGAGGAAATAAAAAGGAGGCAAATAATATATTTGTGACTAGACATTTATCAGAACTGTCCAAGTAGAGCTGAAAAACAAATCACTTCCCCCATTTCTCTGCTTAAAGAACAGACTGGGTCATTACAGCTGCTTCTTTCAGCCAAAAGGTCACCCTGAGAGCAGGAGGTGAGACCCGACTCTTCTGGCAACGGCCCTTTTGATGTCTGTAGGTCCCTCACTGTGGGCCACATAATCCTATTAACATTTGTGGTCGGGAAATTTAAATTTATCTTATTTTATATTTTGATTTATGCTATTTACCTTCATATTCACCAATGGCGTAACAACACAACAATGGTCCCGGAAGCAACATTATCTGCGCGGGCCCCACATGAAGTACAACACTCTGGATTACCCATAATTCCAAGTCGTAGTGTAAAAAATAAAATATTCAAATACATTGTTCTTTTAAGATCTTAATTGCGGTTTGAAACATATTATATGAGTGTATTTTTTTTACCAACAGTCCAATGAACTATACACAATTATTAACATAGTAATTACGTAATTAAGTACCACTGTCTGCTTTTTCTATTGGTGTCGTGTTTAAACATCTCACCATCATGTTGAAATCTGGCATGTCTTGGAGTTTAAATAAGTTCCGGTCAGTTACTATGAAATTAGGTGGGTTTTAAGAGGATTTTTTTGCACCATTACAGTCTGCAATCAGACGTCCTCGTCCACAATTGCAAAGGTGGCCAACCATGTGTCAGTGACGGGGCCCCTAAGAAGTCAGGGGCCCGTAAGCAACTGCAGTCTCTGCTTACCAATATTTATGCCATTGTTACTCACTTAAAACAACATCAGCTACCATAACTATGCAGACGACACACAGCTTTACATCACCATGTCACCAGGTGACTATAATTCAAGCACTGAGGAAATGCTTAGAAGAAATCAATGCCTGGATGTGCCATAATTTTCTTCAACTGAATAAAACAAAACTGAAGTAATAATCTTTGGACCAATAGAGGAGAGATCTAAAAGTTAGCACACAGTTTCAGTCGCTTAAGCTAGTAACCACTGATCAGGAAATCTAGGTTTAGTGCTGGATTCAGACTTGAACCTCCAAAAGCATTTAAAGACAATTACAAGGTCGGCTTTCTATCACCTGAAGAACATTTCCAGGATTAAAGGACTAATGTCTCAGCATGATCTGGAAAAACTAATCCATGCGTTTATTTTTAGTCGAATTGATTACTGCAACGGTGTTTTCACAGGTCTGCCTAAAAAGAGGATCAGACAGCTGCAGCTGATCCAGAACGCTGCTGCCTGTGTCCCTCACTAAGACTAAGAAAGTAGAGCACATCACCCCTGTTCTAAAGTCCTTCCGACTGGCTCCCCTGAAAATCTCAGAGAATAGACTTTTAAAATACTTCTTGTTAGTCTATAAATCTCTGAATGGCTTAGCACCTAAATCAGGGGTGGGCAATTCCAGTTCCTGGGGGCCGGTATCCTGCATCTTTTAGATGTGCCTTTGGTTCCAACATACCTGAATCAAGTAATCAGATAATTGGGAGGACTCTGCAGAAAACCCACTGCATACTGAGGAGGTAACTCAGCCATTTGATTCAGGTGTGTTGGACCAGGATGATGGATCTAAAAGTTGCAGGATACCTCCCCCAGGAACTGGAATACCAGGCTCCACCCTGACCTAAATACATCACAGACTTTGCTATCAGTGTATCAACCCTCCAGACCACTCAGGTCTTCTGGCTCCAGCCTGCTCTGCATACCTAGAACCAGAACTAAACATAGAGAAGCAGCATTTAGTTCCTATGCTCCACTTTATCTGGAACAAACTTCCAGAAAACTGTAAAAGTTCGCGGAAAGCCTGAGTTCCTTTAAATCAAGACTAAAAACACATTTGTTTAGGATTGCCTTCGACTGTTCTAGTTAAACAGTTCAACTAAAAACATATTTTCTTTAGTCCAACTGTTTTTAATATTCTTTTATTTGTTTCTGCATTTTTTTATTTTATTTATTTTTACTTTTTCATTTTTGCTTTGATTCTGTTTTATCTTCCTGTATTTTAATCATGTCAAAAGCACTTTGCATTGTCTTTTGAGCTGAATTTGTGCTATACAAATAAATTTGACTTGCTCGCCTAAAAAAAGTTTTTCACTCAATCTGGTTCAGTTGCAAGGCCACACAATGCCTGAGTGAAGGGTGTTTGTAGGCAAGCCAGATTCTCTCTCAAGGTTTATTCATAACATGTTACCGTTTAACCAAAGTGTCTGTAATTTGTTTTAACTCTGACTGCTTTCCATTATTGTAAGTAAGTGAGGCAAATGCTGGCCAGATCAGAACAGGGTTGATTACCATGCAATAGTAATTGATGAACTGTTCTCTCTTTGCAAAGATAAAATAAAGTACCAACTGAGTAAAATCCATCGATCTCCGTTTATTTAACTGGAGTGAATAGTTGAATACTTTTTCACACGACACATTTCAGGGGAAAACTCCTCTATGTAGCATCAGTGGTTTAACAGGTGGATCCACTGCACTATATATTCAGGTAAAAGACATGTTATAAAATTTAGTACACAAATGTAGTACACCCAAACCAGAAGCAATTAATATAGAGTATGATGTAAAAAATATATATAATATAATATAATAATAAAGCTATGGTCAGTGATGGGAAAGTAACGGCGTTGGTAACGGGTAAGTGGCTTACAGCCGCTACCTTTAGTACCGAACCCTACGGAGGAAACCCATTTCCTGGTGGCTGGGCTCCCCTTAGAGATAGGGTGAGAAGCTCGGCCATCGGGGAGGGACTTCGGGTAGAGCAGCTGCTGCTCCGCGCCGAGAGGAGCCAGTTGAGGTGGCTTGGGCATCTGTTTGGGATGCCTCCTGGACGCCTCCCCTGGTGAGGTGTTCCGGCACGTCCCACCATGGCCGCGTGGAAGACCCAGGACACGCTGGAGAGACTATGTTTCTCGGCTGGCCTGGGAACGCTTGGAGGTTCCTCTCCTGAAGAGCTGGAAGAAGTGGC
The DNA here is from genome assembly GCA_018398635.1 of Cyprinodon brontotheroides. Taxonomy (NCBI): domain Eukaryota; kingdom Metazoa; phylum Chordata; class Actinopteri; order Cyprinodontiformes; family Cyprinodontidae; genus Cyprinodon; species Cyprinodon brontotheroides. Next base: position 31,063,781 of record JAGKQL010000062.1, read on the forward strand.
TGGGGAGAGGGAAGTCTGGGCCTCCCTTCTTTAAGCTGCTGAAGATGGATGGATGGATGGATGGATGGACATCCCCAGTTACTAATTTCATACACACTTTCAAAGTAACGCATAATAGTTACTTTTACTATTAAGTAGTTACTTTAATGTGGAGTAACTCAGTTACTAACTCAGTTACTTTTTGGGACAAGTAACTAGTAACTATAACTAATTACTTTTTCAAAGTAAAGCGCCGCCCAACACTGGCTATAGTGGAGGATGTTCTTTTTCTGGGTGGATCATCAAAATAAATGGTCCTCCAAATTGTCAATCATTCTGGCTATATGTTTCCATAAGGCCCGTCCAACGTGCTCGTTCTCCTTTTCACTGACCGGTGGTGAGTCTGATATAGTGGAAAAATTGCAAATCTTCTTTTGGAAAGTAAGCTTGTATGAGTGACGCAAACAGCAACTTTTAATCAGCATGCATGCGGAGAAATGGACTTGTGCACGCTTTCACTCACGTTTAATAGGCGTTCCCTCTCAGGAGCGGGAACAGGGTTGTGCATATGCATTTTTTAAGTAGAGAGGACGTGTCTTTTCAAAAATTTATGAAAATCCTCCACTATACCTTTCGTTAAGCATCATTATCACTCTGACAAAAAAAAATGTTTGTATTTTTGCATTAAACAAAACAGTTTTTAACAAGTTTCAAAGACAATAGTAGGTTTATGGTTTAAAAAAAATAAATAATATCCCTCTGATTTGTTCTGCTGTAAAACCTTTGTCCCATTATCTAGACCGTTCTGGTTCTGCTGTGATCACAGACAAACACAATTAATCCAGCATCGATCAAACATTCGTTAAGCCAAATCCAGGTAGTTTGTAATATTTGTGCCTTTTCGTGTCCTCATTTGTGCACTGGATTCCTTTCTGATCGATATGCTATTACAGGCCTCATTCCTCTGGGAGAGAGCCAGTTTTCTGCGAAAGGTGGAGCAGCTCCAGTCCATTGTTTTCAGCACATCTGAGCGTTAAAACATGCCTGACCGAAGGGTTAAACCAAAGGATTTCAGATCAAAAGTGCTTGAAAGCTTAGAATGTCAATTTGAAAGTAATTAATCCCTTTTTTTTGACTACTTATATGTTTGTGTGTGGTTAAAAAATGATGAGAAGCTTTGGTGTTTCTGGCCTGTGGTGATCTTTCACTATCTTTTATGGCGAAATTTTTTTTAAGCCAAACCAGTCACATTGAACTTAAACCTAAAATAGAACATCCTTTGGAAATTATACACACGTATTTAATTTAACTCTAATATTACAATAATAATGAATTAATCATAGTATAATTTATCAGTCATTTACATTAGAGATGTTGAATAATTAAGATCCTGAGAATGCGTTTCCTAAAGGAACATGTAATATCAGCGATGATTAATTTTCTTTGTAGGTGCTCGGTGTCTGAACCAGGGTTCAGTGCCGTAACTCACTGGATCAGTGCAAAGATAATGCAGTGATGATTTCACACCTTAAGGATACCACATTGAATATTAATTTGTATTCACAGCAGCAGTTTTTAAGCATTCAAAGTACTTTTAATGCAGGATATAAAGAGGAGGTTCATCAGTTAGTTCAATTAACAGAGAAAAGCGTGTTAACACCTTAAGTAATTATTTTAATGCTTCTTTAGACACTGCCTTAATACAGTAATAAATAAAGCTCTGTAAGATTAGTTTTTATGATTGAGGGAGAATAAGCTTAATTATGTTGAAGATATTTGTAGCCTTAAAGCTACAGTGTGTAATAATTACAGGGATATACAGTCAGAAATGTAATATATTATACATAACTTATGTTATTTATCATCATCTACGAGCTCAGCCTCTTAACCTTAATATTTTGCGTTGCCTTAGAATTCAAGATTATTTATAATTACATAGGAGCTGGTCTCACGCAGCCATGGAGGCAGACATCTTTGCGCTATACGGCAGTGCAGAGCCAACAAACTAGCGATTAAGTAGATTCGCCTTTAATACGCTCGTAAAGTTGAGAGGAGATGAACTGAGACGGTACTGAACAATAGATGGCAGTATTAAAATTATCTATGTAAACAAACCTCATCACTTGAGAAGGTAGGTGATCGCGGACGTCATGGAAGACTTTATTTTGTCCGTAAGCGCTCGCCGTACTGTTGGGGAGAAGGTGGGGAAATGTTCATGTTAAGCTGCGGTCTGCAGTCTGGACGTTAGATGTCGCTGAAAAATTACACACTGTAGCTTTAACTGTTTGTTACAAGCTGCTAAAATACATAATTTCTGTTAAACTTATATATTTCATACAAATGTGTCTTTTTTTAAAAATGCATAGTCTGTCCAAACCTGAGTATTGTCACGTTGAATTGGCTGCAGCTTTTGGCTCTTAGTTTAATGCCAATGTGGGAAATGTATATCGCTCTGAATGCTCCAAGCTTAAGTTTTCATCCCTCAGCCATCATTTAATGGAGATAATAAGCATGAAAACCATGAGATTTTTATTTTTTTTTTATCCTAAGGTTATCCAACTAGTCAATTCTTTGGTTTTTGGGACCTGCCAAACAGGGGCGGATTTAGAAAATTTGGGGAAAAACAGGCAAAAACAGACAGGGGGCCCTCTGGGGGAGCGCTTTGTTTTTAAAACAAAGTGGCGGGTGTATGACGTCATCCGCACATGCCCACTGGAGTCGTAACAGGAGGCCCGGGCCACAAGCGGCTACGCTCTACCCCTTCTATTTCATTCTAGCTAATCTGAATCGTTCAATTCCATTTCGAGAGCGAGATCATCTGTGGTAGTAGCACTAGACATCTTCCAGACATGTGAGTAAAACTAGCAGCAGTTCAGCAGACAGGATGAATGAAAGGTAGCCGGCGTGCGCGGATGACATCATACTTGCGCCGCTTCATTTTTAAAAGATATAAATATAAAAAATATAACCGCAGTGTCACGTCTTGGTTGAGGTTAGGAGGACCCAAATGCAGAGGCAGAGAGGCTGAGGTGAATACTTGTAGTTTTAATGGTTAGCGAAGGCAGTCCAAAAATCCAAAAAAAAATGAACCATGGAGACATCGAGGGAAAACATGTAGAAGGAGCCAGGGAGAGACGAGGTGAGACGACAACAGCGATGACAGGACCTGCAACAACAAGGAACCAACAAAGAGTGAGAGCAGAGGGAGAGTATATATAGCTGACAGAGACAAAGGGAGGGCTAACGAGCTGACAAGAGAGCAGGTGTGCAGCGAGACAACGAGGGAAAAAGGGACACACACACACACAAGAGGGATACAGAGGACAACAGAAAAACATGAGAACTAACATAAATCTAGAAATTACAACAAAAAGGAATTAAACCAATAAAACTAGGAAACATAGAGCAAAGTAAAGCACAATATAACCAAAACCATGACACGCAGATGTCTGGGGGACATTGTTTCGCCTACTTGTTATGAATGCTAGCGTACCATAACGAATAAATTATGAACAGTTTAGTTTGTGCCTTCAAGTCGATCGCCCAAGGAAGACGTTACTTGGATAAAACTTAACGGAATATCTTCAGAACGGCTCAAAATGACACAACGACTCATATGGGTGAGTAGAACATGATGTAATAAAGTAAAATCAAGGGCCAAATGTTGAAAAAAAAAAAACGGCATTCCCCTTTGGTTTTTGTGACATGTTATTGGCATCTTTTTTTTTGTCTCTTTTGTTTCTGTTTATGTCTTGTTTTTTCTATTTGAGCAAATATGTTTGCTGTATGTACAGAAAAGAATAAAAATGAACTGGGAGCAAGCTCTTTGATTTTCTTAAAGCTCTATGACGGATCCCTGTGCTCCTGTTACAACAAAATGCCTTTGGAGACATGGCTGCAAACCTTCTGCTGATACACAAAACTGCAGAATATATACTGAGCGTATCCACAGCTGCTGCCACTATTTCCTAGCAAGTGTGGACTTTCCTCTATGGCCCCTTAGCTGTGGCTATTTACCTTATCCATGTTTTTCTCTTTCTTCAGATCTGAACCGGTTACTGGATTAATATCAGGAATTTAAATGAAAACATCAACTCATTGAATAAAGCACTAAAATGTGAGGCTAACCCACAGTAAAAGAAGGGAAACGCAATTAGCAAAAATGAGTCCCTTTGGTATTTTAGACCTTTTAATTCCTTCTGTCAGTGCCGTCATACAGTATTTAATGAATTAGAATATGAGCTCCAAAGAGGCTCGTTTGTCAGATTAAAAGTACCTTTTGAAATTAACAGCCCCTAAATTGGTATTAAACATAATTTCCTTTTCACTCACATTTCTTTATTAAAAATGTTATTTTTCATTTTCTAATGTAATACAATGGATAGAAAATAAATGTGTTTCATCAGCTTTAAGCTGAAAGTATTCATGAGGGCACGCTGTCGGGTGTGATTCATCTACACAATGCTTTTCACTTAGAGTATTGAGTTACTTCAACAAAGGAACTTTCCCTAATAATGAAATGATTGAAAATGATCATGTTTGAAGATCAAAAATGCATTTTTTTATGATGGAGAATATGAAAATATTCTTAACCACTAGTGAATCAGTGAGTTAGTACAGAACTCAAACCTAATTACCTTTTTTATTACATATTTAATTTTATAAGTTGTGTATTCCACCTACAGCATTATGATGCCTTAACTCTTTGAATTGCAGACAGCCAGCATAAGTAATTCAATTCAGTTTATTTCTATAGCCAAATTCACAACACATGTCATCTCAAAGGCACTTTACAGTTCAACCAGATCATATAGTCAAATTGATTCAAAAGTTTTCAGTCTAAGAAAAAACCAGTTGATTGCATTGACTCATTGACTCAAATACAATCCCTCACACTAAGCATGCTTTGGAGCGACAGTGGAGAGGAAAAAACTCCCTTTAACAGGAAGAAACCTCCAGCAGAAGCAGGCTCAGTGTGGCTGGCCATCTGCTGAGGCCGACTAAGGGGTTCAAGGAGACAGAAGCAGAGACACAAAAGCAGTTGTAAAGGCAGGAAACACACAGCCAGGCAGGCGAGCTCCGAGGCCAGCTCCCATGTCAGAGGATGAAGAGAGCACATCCCAGCCAGTCGCGGTCAGAGAAACAGGACCACACTGGAAAACAGGCCGAGCTCCAGCATCTATAAACAAGGTGTTGATGGAAGCAGCACAGCTGATGTTTCTCTCCAGGATGAGTCACAGCCAAACAGGAACAGACCAGATGAAGCTTCTCTGAGGAAAAGCAGAGAGAGCAGAACGTTAGAGATTGAACTAACAGATTCTGCAGAATGGGAGAATAGAGAGAATGAAGCAGAATGATGAAATGGGGTCCCTATGTCCTACAGTACACATTACTTCATGCCAATTTAAAGCACATTAAATTATAGTACTTATTCACATTTACACTTAAAACACACAAACATCTCCTTTGCAATCAGTCACCCTGAATCAGACTTTTTATTTTCTCAATGTCACCTACAGTACCTGCCATAAATGTGAGCAAACAGTCTGCCTCACCAGTATGGGTTGATACAGGTCTTTTAGCTCTCCTCTGGTAGGTTGGTGGGTACATTTTCCGAGGGAGGCAGTGAATGTGATTGAGGTGTCAGCATCTGGCCTCTTTGGATTACAGAGATTGTGGGAGTAGCAGGTTGTGCCACAGTCAGTAATGGAAGACTCGTTCTAGCTGATGTGAAAAGACGAGACTCCAGCCTGAAAAGGCCTCGGCTTGAAAAGGTCGAAATCCTGTTGGAAAAGAAGTCTGTGAGGAACCAGAAAAAAAATATCCAACCTGAAGATGCCGTACATGTTGACAAATTCAGACATTGCACAAAAAATGTTACTTCTCTTCTTAAAGATCATATATTTGGATCTTTACAAAGTCAGTAAAAGTCATTAACAAGTAGGTCACACACTGCAAATGTGATTTGGTTTTTCATTCTTCTATTGACCTCAGATAAATTTGATTAAATACTTCTTATCTGATGACTGGCGGCTTATAAAATGAGTTTGTTTCAAATAAAACTGAACAATGGATGATTAGAAAAAGGCTAAATAAGCTGTCGTGGTTTTTGACATGTTGAATGCTTCATAAATCCTACTGTTTAAAAACACTTTTGTAGAGTTAGATTATCAACTTAAGCTTTTTACTCAAGTAAAAGTGTAAAACTACCATTTTTAAAAACTAGTTAAAGTATAAAAGTAAAAGTGATGCAGGTAAATATGTTAGGAGCAGAAGTTTTCTGCACTAGCCTATTAAAGGAACAATTTTCTACAATTCTGCATGATAACTTCCTTAGACTTAAAGGTATTGTGGAGGATTTTTTTCCATTTTTTTAAAAGACCCGCCCTCTTGACTTTAATTCCAAAAAATTAAAAACAATCCACTGGACTTGATTTCCAAGTTTGAAGACGTTTCACTTCCCATCCAGGAAGCTTTTTCAAACCCCATTCCTAATGGGTGGACCCCTTCGTCTGTTCCTGTTTTCAAAACAAAAACAAGGCTATGTTGGGCTACTGTATAAAACCTTGAACTCAATGCTATTCCTGACATTTTGAATTGAAAAAGCTCCCAGGATGGGAAGCAAAACGTCTTAAATTAACTGTCAGCCTAAATTAACTAGGAAGAAGAAACTACCATCCATTTTTTGGGTGAATACTTCGAAAGCAACCATTTTGCCTCAAAATAAAAGCCTCACATATTGCGTTCAATTGACTACATGCTAGACAGAAACAAGCTTTTGCAAAGAGCATTCCTGACTGTTTTCAATTCATCCCGGAAAGGAAAACGAAGAGTAAGATGAAGCAGCAGGTAAAAGAAGATAATGCCTTCAGCACAGAAACGCTTGTCTCGTTGCCCAGTTAAACTAGGAAAGGGCAAGTTACAGTTTCTAATGTCCACCCACCTGGGGTGCTTTTAACATAAAATCAAGAACTCTCCCTCCTAAAGACATACACCTAAATTATAAATATTTGACAGTATGTCTTAAATACTTGAGACATCATGGTGTGCAGTGTTTTCAATATGCAATTCATTGATTGTTGATTTCTGTTAAGTTTTGAAAGCTGGTTGCAAATGTAAAACATTCAAGAGATTTCGTTGTAAATGGAAGAAGGTGAGAAGAGTGATAAGAACATTAGAGAAGATCATCGGGCTCCTCTTAAAGAAAACAATACCTCTACTAAAGACATTTCATCCCAGCGCCAAGCGTTCTGAGGAGGTAGAAGTCCTGATGCCTGTATGACAGCTGTGATATCATCAAAACAGAACACCTGCCCTCGAGAACCCTGCCCCATTGCAGCGTGGCTGCAATTTCATGGACTGTCCTCAAAGCATCAATGACCCTGCTGCCCTCTGGGATGAGAGCCCTTCAAAGCATTGCATCCAATGCAGGTCCAGCAGATTACAGAACAGTTTCTTCCCCCACTGCCATTAGACTGCTGAATGTTATGTAAAATGGGATATAAAAACAATAAAACATGAATGTGAGAACTGTAACTATACAGTCATATGTTTACATCACTGTTTTTCATCACAATGTTTTTTTTATCACTGCTGCTTACCTTATCAAGGCTGCATTTTATAAAATGAAATAGTCTCTAGAGAGTTGTTCTTAGCAAAATCTCTTTTTGTTTACACTTGTGTATACAAAACGACAAAATAAAATCTGTGTAAGTCTAAGTAATATCTGTTGTGCATTTTTTCTTTGTAGGTTATTGTAGGTTACTGTGCAATATTCTGTGCAATATGCTAGGGATGCGCGATATAATCGACCCCCTATCGGTATCGGCCTGTATCGGCCTTAAAACTGAATATCGGACATCGGCCACCCCACCGATATTTAACCCGCTATTTGATCAGCTTCTGAGTTTCTAAAGTCTAAAAAATACTACTATTTTTCTTCCTCCAAAAACTTCTTTTTACAGACTTAAAAACTTCTAAAGACGAGGGAAACAATATTGATACATTAAAATATCACAATATCTTCATATGCTGATATATTGCCATTTAAAACACCATATCAATCTCTTTTACTAATGAAATATTGCTATATGTCATTGTTATGCTACGAAATCCCCGAAAATCCACGACATTTTGCCATATTTTTATATGTTGATATATTGGACGCTGTATCAATCTATTTTACTAACAAAATCTCACAAAAAATTTGCAGGCAAAATATCACGAGAGTTTGTAACAGAACGATGAAATTTCACGAGATTTTGAAAAGTAAAATAGATCGATACCGCGTTTTTAAAATCAATTTGATATCAGCATATGAAAATATATTTGAGTATATTATTTTCAAAGTGTCAGAAATGGATAACAAAACTGCTATTTTCAATGACTACTTATTTATGTCCAGCTTTAACATCGGTATCGGTTATCAACCACATGAGTTTTAAAATATCGGCATATCGGATATCGACCAAAAATCCCAATATCGTGCATCCCTACAATATGCTGAATGTGCAATATATGTGAATAGAATAGTCATACCACTACTACCTCACCGTTGTTCCTTACCTACTACACTTTAACGTAAAAGTAAATCCACCTGTTTATAAGCCATCTGGATAGTACAAATATTTATTTCTTATTTTTTTATTTTTTGTTTTTCATTGTGTGCTTACATACAGAGTACACTTGCACCTTAATCCTTATTTATTTATATATTGTTTATTCTTAATGCACCTTTTTTCCTCCTTGTTTGCACCTTCTTCAACTTCTATACCAATATGTGACGAGTGAATTTCTCGGGCTGTGAGATCAATAAAGCTCATCTAATCTTATAAGCCTACTCACGTTTGTGAGATGTGTCTAAATCAAGGGAAAAGACAAAGAAATCAAACTGAGTTGAGTTGTCCCAGCATCCGTCTGGTTGTGGCTAGGCCTTTTCAAGTTTGGGCAACAGCTCATACAGGTATAGCAGTTGTACTCAAACACATAGAGAAGAGTTTCCACCATGCTAATTAATCATGTGGGCTAAATGAATCTCCTGCAAGCAGTCTTTAGATGGGCATTCCTTCAGGTACATTCATTGTGTTAGAGTAAGACTTCCAATAGTTTAGTATTTGGTTCCATGGAAGGCTGAGACAATTAACTATAAGATGCTCCTACCAGCTAAAATCCCTCCGCATCATTCTTTGGCAACCATTAGTCCCCAGCTTTTCAGTAGTTGTCGCTACCATGCATCACAGCTAGCTAAAGTTTGTTTTGTTTCTTGTTCCTATGAAGTGCTAAGATTATTTTTCTCCCCATTTAAGTTTGATATGCGTGTGTGAAGGGATGTGTGAGTGTTTTTTTTTTTTCTTTCTGCAGGATGACTGTGACAATGAGTACACAGGCTTGAGTTTTCACACTGGAGGTGCCAATTAGCTTTTGGAGATGACAAGAGAGCACAAGTTGGCTCAGCAGTAACAAGCTGCTGCAGCACAAGCTCTCTGTTACTTTTTGCACTTTATTGTCTCTTTTTTTTATGTGTGGTATCTATTCAAACTTATTTTCTTGTTGTTTGTTTATTCTCCCGCATGTCCTCTGTACATTTTTTGTATTCCAGCCATTTCCTTAATCAATGATCCCCTTAAGTTGTTGCTTTGTGTAAAGTCAAAAAAGTAAGTATTGCTTCACCTTGAAAGTTCCTCGCTGATTTATTTTTGTTAGGATTTTATCAAACTGTCACTTCTTGACTGTCTTAGTTTTCGGGTAATATTTCCAGCCGGACGGCTGTCCAGAAAATCAATCGTCCCTCCACATAATCTAGCATATCTCGCCTTCCAGAACTCATCTTGGAAATTGATGTCCTTCATGGCTGCTTGCTTCTCAAAACTGACATATCAAGACAGGCAAATGCTCTTGATAATTGTTCAAAAGAGTTACAGTCAAAAAACTATTTGACGTTTGATCAGTGACTGGGTGTGGGTAGAAGTGTCACAGATCTGAGTGTAACCAACTACTGAAGAAAAACTGGAATACAGAAAAAAAAATCACTTTGAACATCACCAGCTGGAAATCTCTCTTCATCATCTGCTCCAAGTGGTGCTTTCTCCAAACTGGAGTTTCAAAATTCAGGTAAACTACAGGAGACCTAAGAAAAAAGATCTATCAACAGTAACACTATAAATCCAACATGTTATAGCTTTGACACATAAATACACTGTGTCTATACTCACTGCAAGTTATTTTAGCTTTATTCTCATTGTTTTGATTGAAAGAAAATATTAGGTTAGGGCAGGGATGTCAAACTCAATTTTTATTCTGCCCACTTCTGCATTTTCAAGTCTTTAAAATGGCCATTTGCAGCATAAATGAAAATCCTAACTTTATGATTCCACTGACAAAGTAAACTATTATGTTGATGTCCTCATTAATTTAATGTTAGACATCCAATAGAAATCAAATATAAAATTGCTTAAGTCAAAACCATAATAAAGCTCAAATTTCAAAATAATTTCGCCTCATGTGGTAAAGACAGAGCAACAATGAAACAAAATGATTGTTTGACTACAAAAGTCTAGATATATATAAAGTAAACACATGTCTTGTGGAGGAGTTGGAAAGGACAACACAAGGGAGGTAGGTTCAAACACTTATTTCTTTACTCCTGTATTTCAATAATGTATATTATTATTATATATATATATATATATATATATATATATATATATATATATAAGTTATTATATGTGCTCCTATATATATATATGGTATATATATATATATATATATCTCCGAACCCATGTGTTCAACAACCTCTTTGCTGAGTGCGAGTGAAGCCCTCTAGTGGTCAATCACAGCATAAACCCTCTAATTAATTTTTTTTATTATTATTATTAAATTGTATTAGAATAAACACATTTGAATACGTTCAGATTTAGATTGGAATATGGTCCTTAGCTTCACCTATTGTACGTTTTTATTTTATTACATAGTATGCCATTTTATTGTTGTATAAAAAACAATTGTACATTGATAAAATTGTTAGTATCCCTTGTTTAATTAAAGGAAAACTGACGATGGTCAGAGAAATAATCTGCTTCTGACAAAAGTAATAATAAATGAATATCCTATAAAAATGAAAAATTTTAAATCTTTTTAAATAAACCTTGCTTTAACAGAATGATTAAAAAAAATAAACGTATAAAACAGGCCTTAAAAAAATGATGGTAGACCTAGAAAAGACAGAAAATAATGTGACCAAGGAAACATGCTAAATCAAGATGTGTCCACTAACTAGCATCACAGGTGTCTACAAACTTCTAACATGGTGTGTACCACACTCAACATGGACCAGAGGAAGCTAAGAAAAGAGTAACCTCAGGAGATTAGAAAGGAAAATATTGACAAGCATGTTAAAGGAAAAGGTTATAAACCATCTCTAAACAGCTTGATGTTCAGGTGACTATATTTTAAAATTATTACTCAGAAATCTGAGATCCATAAGATTCTAGCCAACCTCCCTGAATGTCGCTGTAGGAGGAAAAGTGCTGACAAATCAAAGAGAATGTTAAAAAAAAAAAGAAAATGATTATGTTGAACTTCATGCTTACATGTTAATTTATTTTATTTCTCTAGATGGGTGAGAGTTATTTCTACTACATTTCATTCCAAATCTTGCCCTCAAAGCTAATAAACCAAAGTTATCCCTGAACAGTTCTGCATCATTAGTCGTAAAGTGTAGAAAAATGTCCTTTTTTTTTTTTTTTTTTTGCTCGTTAGTTATCTCTGAGTTTCTAAAGCATTTTTTTCACCAAATTCTACCCATTGTTTTTCAAGTCAAGCAGAGAGACCAACAGAACAACAGTTTTTTGTTTCTTTTACTGTAAAGAAAATGCTTTTAATTCCACAATAGTTGGAAATTAATCTCTGTAATTTACTCAAGTATTTTCGTTTTTATCAGTGACTCAATTTTACCAAAGTCATTTTCTGTTAGGGTATCTTTAATTTTACAAAGTATTGTTTGAGTACTTTTTATACTTCTGGTGTATGAATCAATGCAAGAGCCTCAGATCTTTATTATAATAAACCTAACAAATCATGGGCGCTGTTATTTAGCTTTATTTTTCACTAAGATTTCACTACATGTTAATTGTTTTGCACTTCTTGTTCTCTTCCATACAACCTTGGTTAAAAGGTCACAGTTTTGAGTAGTTAAGTACATTTACACCATCATAATACCTACCGGTAAGTAAAAATGTGCTTATCCACAGAAACTGTGTGGCTGTCAGCTTGTGTTCACTGGCTAATTCTCTCAGCATCCCACTGTTTGCATACAGGTTTTCAATTTTCTGAGGGCATATATTTTTACACACAGGTGGATTTAGGAATCAACACACTTCACTCAGCCTAAGGCTAAGATCCCATAATGGATAATAACTTTAGTAGTCGTATTTTCTTGTGTTTGGCTGCATCTTTGTGCAGTTTGATAATGTCTGTCATTTTCCAAAGATATGTAAAGCTTCTGGAAAGGCATAGATGAATCCTAAGGTTTGACGGCATCTTTAGGCAAGCTCCTACAACTTAGCGAACATTAACCTGGTTATATCTGTCACTGGTGTCACAGCATGGCCTTCAAGTCTTATTTTACCACTCAGCTGAAGATTGCTGAAGAATATTAGTTTGTTGCCTGCCTGCTCTAAAGTAAAGCCAAGAAGACAAGATGGAGTTATTTCTCACCAGTTTGAAGGCAACTTTGCCATCCATATGTTGCTTCAGAGATCTATTCCCTCCCAGTTTTCCCTCAATAAAATGTTGAATGTTTTTTTTCCAGAATCAAGATAATAAGCTAAACTAAAAAAAAAATAGGATTTAAACATCTTAGCTTTTGCCATTGCAAGAAGTTAAATGGGCATAAAAGCATCAATTGAGCCATATGTGTAATGATTCTGCAGAAAATGGTCCACTTTGCTGCAGAGTGTGGACTGTGTCACAACATAAATGGTCTTTGGTCATCTCTGTGGCAAAGCATCTTGCTAAGGCCTCATTGATCTGAGAGGCTGTAGCAGCACAGTGGCCTGCTTATTCTTGCAAGCTGAAAGGCCGAGGAGGAACAGCAGGAGATAGAGTTGAGTCCCTGAGGACATAATGGGTCAAAACAGGCAGAGATTGCTACTCAGAGAAAGTTTGTCGGTAAAGTTTCCTCTGCCTCTGGCACTTGGCATTTCTCAGCGGGCCATGGTACATGTGCACAAATACATATACTGATTTTTTTTTCCTCTTTTAAGACATCTGAGGTGGAGGATTCCAGTAAGTGTCTCTTATACTCTAATCTCCGTCTTTTTGGGTGGTTTACATAGATGTTTGTTTATGCATAATGTATTTCTTAGCTGCATTTACCATATCATCCTTTTATGTGTCTCTGAACATCCATATTTTAGATATGAAAGAGATTTGATCCCAAAGATAAGCACATATATCTGTGTAAATAGCTGCTCCTTAGTTCCCGAAAAAGTATGGCACTGTACAGCAAATGCAGCCAATACTTACAAACAGGATGGACAGACATTGGAACATGGTGACAAGTCTTTGGAATATACAGTTTAGTATAGAAGACACTACAATCACTGTCACTATGCATGAGACAGCCAATGTGTTTGTCAGCTGATTTCCAGGTGACATTCAGGTGGACAGCTGTGACAGATCACCTGACATGGGAAACTTAGGAGAAGATCTCTGGAGACAGTGTGTGATGGAAAGGGAGCAGACATAGGAGAGCCTCACGAGCCACAATGAGGGTAGATCCTATTAATATGCCTCATTTTAATGAAAACTTTATAACAAGCCAGATATGTGAGTCAAAGCCATGATTTACTTTAGGAAGCATGAGTAACAGTTTGGTGTTGAATCATTGTAAGGTTTGTTAAGCATTCAAAACATGCCTTTAAACTACAACAGGGAGAATAAAGGAGTTTCCTGCAGGAGTTTGTGGGGAAAAAAAAAAAAACATAGATGCTGTTATTTCCACTTAGGCTTTTTTTAACATGTTAACGTAACCAATGCTAGCCTCGACGCAGAGCATCTGTTTGCTCAAGAGGTTCTGCTCCGTTTGCTCACATTTACACTGGCTGCCCTTCCCTCTGCTGTCAAAGCACCAGAAACGGTCACAGAGATGCTGGAAGTCAGACACACAGACCTACTTGGCAGCTCTAAAGTCAGCTTACGACTTTTTCTCACCACGGATGACTTAGCCTTTCCAGCTGGCCACATTCCAGTCAAGTGAAAAGATGCTGTCTGTTCTACTAACTTCACGAGGCAGCGGAGAGCGGAGAGGTCTGGATGAGTCAAACAAAGCTGGAGCCATTCTGTACTGTTTGATATTAGGTCATTTTATACCAACAATCTGATTAACATTTGTTTTCAGTTTTGAACCTTACTGGGATTAGAAACACAATGTGGAAAAAGAGTATACCTCTTTTAAATACCCATGGTCTTTGATCGAATGGTAAGAATTGTCTTGTTTTGAAAATAAACCTCATAATTTGGAAAACTCTTACCAAGTTCCATTGTCTTACTGCACCGATAGATTATTGCATTCATTTTTAGTAGAATTTTCTCAAAAGAATATTAACAATCTAACTGAATCAACTTTTTCTTATTGAATGAATCTCCAGATATTTCAAAAAGACTTCATGGCTAGATCTAAGATTGTAAGACTTGGTTAGATGGACGATATTTGAAGTATGTTATTCACACAAGAGTGTTTCAATGTTTCTGGTGTATTATCTGGTATTCCTGCTGTTCAATTTATTATAAGTTTCAGGTGTTTTCTCCAAACATTTTGGTCAAGCTCAATAAACAATAAAATGTTGCTAATTATTTCTAAATAACCTTTTGCTAGTGGTATTTTGATGACTTATCATTTACCTGAAGGGAACTCTGTGTTGTTTGCAGTTTTTCTGGTCCAACTTTGGTTTGATGAACTAAAGTGAAACCACATTTTCTGAGCCAACAGCTCCATCAAAATAAAGTCGACACTAACCCTTCATTACCCAGCTGCCTGTCTCTGTAAAAGAAGGTGCCAACACCTTGAAAGGCAAGGTCGCCCTTTAATAAAAACATCATAAAATCTCTGCAATTATCCGGTTAAATGGGGCAGAAGATGTGGCTTTGAAGTGAAAAACTCCCCTCCGAACTCTGATAAATTAATTACAGGCAAAGAGGGGGCTCTTTTAAGCTAATAAGATCTTATCAAATACATGTCAGCAACTGTTCGAGTATGTGTTTGTGGATGGGTGTGTGCAGGAGAGACTGAAGGTGACTCTCCTAAGACTGAGTGACTGATGGCTTCAGAGATACTGTCTTGAATTGCATGCTGTCAGAACTTATGTCAGACAATAGTTCATGTGCATCTGTTAACAAATGGATTTTAAATGTATTTTTCTCATTCTTCATGGATAACTTGGCCATCCCTGCAATGATTCTGTGCCTTAATTCTGGAAAACAAGCAGAGGGAAAGAAAGGAGAGTTTAAGTAAAGGAAATATTTGCTGGTGAAGATTTTCAGTCATCCAGGTCCTAGTCATTCCAAAACATTAGGAAAACTGGACTTTGTTTCCAAGTTTTAAGATGTTTCGCTTCCCATCCGGGAAGCTATTTAAATTCAAAATGTCAGAAATAGCGTTGAGTTTGAGGCTTTATACAGCAGCCCACCAAAGCCTTGTTTATGCTTAGAAAATATGCAAATTGAAACAGACGAACAGGTCCAACCCTTTGGAATGGGGCTACTTGGCTTCCTTTGTTAGCCTGCAATGTTCCAACCTGTCTATGTCTCTGAAAGGGGGTCGTTTTAGAGGTATGGGGAGACATAGACAGGTTTAATTTTTGGAATGATGTTAATTACATTTTTTATCAAAGATGTCCCTTTTGCCAAGGAACAATCCATTCAATTTGGTTGCGATCAAGATCATAATCTGGATAGAAGAATTTTAAGAAAGATTCTCTAACAATGTTAGATAGGGATTGTTGGCGGAACAAGCAGTACCCCTATAAACCAGAGGGTGGCAGCAGTGACTTTTGACAGCCTTAGCATTGGACTCAAAAAGTCTGGAGGTAATTTACTAAACCAAAAAAAACAAGAAAAGGAAACGTTTTCGTTGAAGCAGGGATCCAACGAACTTGTTAATGGATTTTACATTCCTTTTTTAACAGAGGTGTACTTCTAACTAGCCTCCCGGAGACCATCCTGATCTCTGCGAGCTTTCAAGGTTTCACTTCGCGCAGATCAGTCGGGAGACTCTCTCGTTAGCAAGAAAATTTGGAGCCGTTCACCAAACTTAACGCCCAATCAGCGTTGGCTTTTGAGGCGCGGTTGAGGTGTCACGGCCGAACGGAGAGCCCAGCATTACAGTTCAGTCTAAAGAACATGGCGCTTCAGCGGGAATGAAACTAGCTGATTAGCGTGGCTATCGGCCCAAGCAAAGATTTTTTTATCAGGAATTACAGTAGTATTTCTTCACTGAAAGAAGAGCAAAAACACTGCTCTGGGAGGCTTTTCTCAGAAGAAAAGATGTTTTTGCTCTTCTTCCGACTGGTTTCAGCAAGAGTTAGAACTATGAATTGGTTCCTCTTCGTCGTCGCTCTGTTAGTGCGTCATATGCCTCATTGATCCTGATTGGTTTATTGGCCTGTCTATCACCGGCATAGGCCAATCCAGCTAAACCAGCATTTTCGCCAGCCCCTTCCCAAAAGGTACTGCTTCAACGGAAGGTTTCCAGATGGATATGCTGGAGCAAATCCATCTGGCGGAATTCAGGTTAGTGCCTAACACACACACAAGGATCCATCCATCCATCCATCCATCCATCCATCCATCCATCCATCCATCCATCCATCCATCCATCCATCCATCCATCCATCCATCTTCCTACAACGCTTTGTCCCAAAAGGGGTCGCGAGGGGTGCTGGTGCCTATACCACAAGGAACAATTTATTTAAATTTGGTAATGATCCAGATCAGTTGCGTTTTGGCTATAATTGTAAGTCAAAATTTGGGGCAAAATTTGTTTTCAGAGGTCTGCGCTCTCCAAGTTCTTTTCTAGTATATTATCTATTTCAATTTCTCATTTCACCTTACAGAGTTAGATTATTTTGTCCAGTTTTATAACATGAAACACAATAAAGAAAATTTAATTACTCACTGAAATATAAATTCTAATGGATATGAATACTTACTTACAGTAAGTAGCACATAATTCTGTCTCCACCAGTTAGGGAAACAGTGGATCAGTGCATGGAAAAACAAGCAGAGGCAGAATTAATCAATGTTATCCAAATGCTTAGATGAATGGAAAGGAAAACTAATACATACATACATTTTCATTTATGTATGCATCAGAAAATTAACTCTAAAGTCCATCAACCCAGGTAGTAAAAATGTTTTATCCTTTCCAGGCTGCTTATATACCAGCACCAGTATCATGAAGCTGACCTTTCCAAATGTATCTCTGCTACTTAAATCCATAATAAAAATGCTAAATACCATATAATAAAATATAACATATTTACTTAATTACTTCTGTCAACTACCATCTGCAGCTTAAAAGCCTCTTGTCTCATTGAAATAAGTGACGATCATTCTAGTGACTGACAATAATCGTGTCAACAATTCCCCTTTATCTCTGCAGTGGTTGCCATTTCTGCTGGAGACAATTTATTTTTCAGGCCAAACATTTGGCCTTTGTAGACATTTGTGTTGAGGTCAAAGAAGTGATAACAAGAGAGAACACAAATGCAAAACCAACAAACAGTTTGCCAGATGAACCAGCAAAGAATGAACTTGATTATACTTATTGATAAGCTAAACAATCATTCGCCCTTCTGGGGTCTCTCATCTGGAGTTTATATTGATGCTAACAATAAGCTACTTAGGGGAAGAAGACTAGTCGGACACCATCAGAGTTGACAGTGCAGAAAAATCTTTTGGGGCAGAATTTCGGGGAGTAGGTTAGAAAATGTTCTGATCCAAATCTCTAAAGTTCAATGTTTAAGGGGCAAAATAAGCATAAACACAGGGGTTGACATTAAGGATTTTTACCACTTGCCCTTCGGGTAAGTGACTTTCTCATTTCATTGGCCCAGAAACAATTTTTACTTGCCCAGTATAATGTTTGATAAATATAGTTCCTAATATTCATTTTTCTATATTTATATATATATTAATGAAACATGTTTGGTTTTTAAATGTTTTTTTGTAATTCAGTATTTTTAAGTTTACAGGTTCACTGGTGTGTATATGCATGCGTCAGATAATGAACATAAGCCTACATTGCGTTTTCAAATCCGCGAGAATGTGTACAAAACAACAAAAACTGCGCCTGAAACGCTTGTGGGTCGTTTTCAGCGAATGTCGGTGATTTTAAAGTCATTTTGAGTGATAAATAATTTTTTTTTGCGATCATTGCACTTGCCAGGCGGGCAAATGCAATGAAATTTGTACTCTCCCGATAATAAAAACTACTTGCCCCGGGCGATCGGGCGATGGTTAACATCAAGCCCTGTAAACATATCACTGTGTTTTCCAAATGATCTTACATAATTATTTACCAATGAAGGTATTTTTTTCTTCAAAGTCAGATTTTTTCAAAAAGTGGAAAAAACAAAACACCTGAGTGTGTGAGTCAGATTTTATCAAAAACAGTTAAAAAAAAGGAACAAAAACTGCATGACAGGAAAATAAATAGATCGGGGATGTTTTTTTTTTTTCCCTCCTTAAAGGTCTCATGAACAGCCCTTCAGGTTTTATACTCATGCTGGGAGATGTTCTCTTCTTTCAGCACAAATGTTTGGTCAAACTCTTGCTAATGGGCACTTCTTTCATTTCTATGACCTGCCGACTTTATTTAAAAGCATTTCTCATCATGATTTGAATACATCAATGTCAACTGGATCTTCAAACCAAAGGCTGATGAGCTCCTTGCAGAGCTTTTGCATTTTAACTCCCTTGGCAAATGTAGAGATATAATCTACCACTGTGCTTCACCACAGTTATTGGACATCGCTGCAGTGCTTCCATTCTGTGGAATCTAAAAGTAAGCCTTCTTTTCAGAACAAAAATGACAGCTTTGTTGACTTGAGTAAGGCTGAGTGGTCTGCACTTCTGACTTTATTTCATCTCAGACTCCATTTGAACCCCTCCATCACTGTGAGATAGTAACTGCATATTGCTGCAGATTCATGTGAACAGCGTGAAAGGTTTCTGTACATGTACAATACGTTTTAAAAGCCACTGGCGACACTGTTTTCTTCATATTTAGTTTCCAGGAAATCATGTGGCAATTTTCTTTGTTTAATATTAGTTTTAATATTTTTTCTTGTTCTTAAATGTGTTTCCCTTTTCTCATTTTTCCCAGCTGCTGTGCTTAACCACTTTACAATTCTTGTTTGGCAGTTAAACCGATTTATGGGCAATCCGTACCGTAGAATATTTAAAGTTAGAAAAGTTCAAGCTGGGAACAGATCTCTTTCAATAAAAAAAAAAGAAACATGTAACACACCTGGTAGTCTGCCAATAATAATTTGCCACCCGTTTGTGTTATTCAGCAATAAATACCCAAAAAACACAAGAAGAGAAAAAAAAACAGTTTTCTAAGCCAGAAATCAGGAATACCTCAGCGTGAAGAAATGGCTCCTTAAAAAGTGGCAAAAGAAGAAAATCTTAACCCCTAAAGATAAAGCTCTGAAGCAAATTATCAACCATTATATTTCAAACTGTCAGAAAGAAAACAAGTCATAATGCACAAAGTGGAAATGTTGTGTAACAAAAAAGTTACTTCAAATTAAAGGTATAGAGGATGATCTTTTATTCCCGGGTGGATCATCTGAATAAGTGAACCTCCGAATTGTCAATTCTGGTGCTTGTTCCATTAGCTATCTTTTTCTCTCGCATGCGCACTTTCAGGCATGTATCTGTGGTGAGCTATGGTTTCAAACAGTCACCTTTCTCACTCAAGTTCTTTGAAAATGACAGAGTATTAATAGTAAGAGAAAAAGTGTCTCACGTAGAGTATGAGTATAAAAGAAAGGCCTCAGAAGAGGGCAGATATATCCTGGGAATGCTTTGTGGGAGAGTTCTCCTTGTAAAGCATTATGGGATTAGCTGTCGCCAGGCTGCTGCTACCCGACTTATACCAAAGATGGAGCAGGCGCCGCGCAGTGGACTAACAGGGAAGTGATCAGTTGTCCAAACGGTAAGTTAACTGAGTTCACTTTATATTCTCCGCTCTATAAAGTGATTGAGGGATTTAGGGCAGATGTTCGGGCACATTAAGCTTCTATGAGCTATGAGAACAGCTACTTTTAAACAGCTCCTGCATGCTCTCAAACATGCACTTTTTTTAAGTAGAGGTAAAAATACCTTAAAACAAAAATTAAAAATCCTCCACAATACCTTTGATATGCAGCCATTTTCTGGCAGCAAGTCTGAATCATGCATGCAGTTGTCTGACATGCATTCTGATGTAAAGCAGTAAGAGAGAAAAAAGATAAGAAAAAAAACAATTCTAGAACAATTTGGTTTTTATGTGTATTTATTGTTTCTAATGGCAGCTATGCTAATTTGCCATGTCAAATTTCCCCTACTAGACAATAAATGTCATTCTATTCTATTATCATATAATATTATATTATAATATATTAAATTATTTAATATTATATAATATCATATTATATTATATAATAATACATTATATTTTTACACTTTCTCCATAATAACACATACCAGAATCATGAAACCCTGTTTTCATCAAAAAAAAAAAATATATATATATATATATATATATATATATATATTTATTCCCTTGCTTAAACAGTTGCTTGGTCAAAAATTGAACAGAGTCTCAAATAACTCAATACACCGCTGGTTTTTATCGGTTAAAAGCACTAGAGTTTACATCAGTCTATTTGAGCTTTGGTGCGTCGTTTGATCAAGTCAATTTTGCTTCTCCATTTGTCAAAAATAATTTGAGACTCTTGTTCCATTTCAGTAAAGGAAAAAATTCATTCATTCATGAGTTATGAAAGCAGGTAAGTAAATCCTCAAAAGCTGCTTCAACCTTTTAACTTATCTTTCAGAATGGGAGCTAATTACCCAAGAAATACTTCAAATAAGTAATTTCCCTCTGGGATTATTAAAGTATTTCTGATTCTGAAATATCAAGATAAGCAATGTTAATTATAATGTTTTGACCTTAGGTTAATGCTGGTGGTGTTCACCATTTCATTGTTGTTATTACCTACCCTTTAAGTTCCAAATGCAAATAAAATCTCTCAGCCTTTATGTGTCTGCCATTTTATTCACCTGATCTTAGACTACATTTAGTAAGTAGAGCATGGCAACAAACTGAGAATTGATCTTTAAATAAGAGCACCACTCAGAAGTCGCCCATAAGGCTTTGCACAGACTGTGAAAACACATCGTTTGGATTGCAGCGCAGACTAATCTGGCTGCAAATATGTTCATTAAATATGTGTAAGAGTAGGCACAAGCTGCAATTTTGTCATATTTCCAGTCATCTACTTTAGTGCCAGGGAAATGCCCTATTAATAAGATCTACCACTACTCTAGCAAGGTAGGAACAATGTATGGTGGAGGTATGAATTCCTTTTTTAGAATTATTCAAACCAACAAACTGTCTTAACCATAAAGTATCCTAAAAAATTCAAAATAAAATCCTAAATGACTTTTTTTTTTATGGAAATACATGTTTCCTTTGTATTTAGCCACTTTTAGACTCATTAAGATGCATATATTTCCCCACTTTATACTGTATTTGTGAATGACCTTGCATGTCCAGATCTATGTTTTTTGGAGAGAAAAAAATTTTGTGCTTTAATGTGTAGAGAATTCTGTCAAGGGTTGAATAGAAAAGGGATTACTGGCAATAATGATGTTGTTGATGGATTTAGACTTTAAAAATATAAATTGATACTGGATATGAGTGCAAAAAGAGAAAGGTTGTAGTGTTTATGACTGGGACAAAATGGCATTCTACATCCCCTACAGGAATAGTAGATAATCTGGAAAAATAGTTTACTGCTGGATAAGATGTTCCTATGTGAAGCAAGAGCAGCATATTGTTAGAGTGGCTCAGGTTATCCTGAGCTACCTCTATAGTTATGCTGCTATAGGCTTAGACTGCTGGAGGACATAGGGACCCCGTTCTCCTTATTCTGCTTCATTCTATCTCTAGTCTCCCATTCTAAAGTATTTGTTGGTTTAATCTCTAACGTCTGATCTCTCTCTGTCTTTCTCTTAGCAACTTCATCTGGTCTGTCCCTGTTTGACTGTGTCACCATCCTGCAGATAAATATCAGCTGTGCTGCTGCCATCAACACCTTTGTTTATAGATGTTGGAGCATGGACTGTTTTTCAATGTAGTCCTGTTTCTCTGACTGTGACTCACTGGATGTGCTCTCTTTCTTTCTCTGATATGGGAGCTGGCCCAGAGCTCACCTGCCTGTCTTCTGTGGAGCTGGTTGACAGTTGCCTTTTGTATCTCTGCTTCTTTCTGTATTCTGCTTCTGTCTCCTTGAACCAATCTGACTGTGTGATCTGGTTGAATTGTCTCTGTAAAGTGCCTTGGGATGACATGTGTTGCTAAGTGGCTTTATAAAAATAAACTGAATTGTATTATTTGAACAGTGATTTGTTCTAATACACCAAATGTACAAAAAGGTTTTTTTTTAAGCCACACAGCCTACTTATATTATTCTTATTTGAGATCTCAAATATGGTCTTTGTGGGCTGTACTTTACAAAAAACTGCTTAATTTGAAGCATATGAACCAAAGCGCTGCTTTACAGCAGTCTGAGCTTCTTTTAATCTCTCGAGCTAACTAAGCTAAATGTTGTTTTTAGGCAACAAACACATATGCAGTGTTGTGCCTGAAACGCGTTCATTGAAAGAAAGTTCATGAACTCGCTCATATTTTGGGGCGTAAGGGAACTGAACGTATTGTATTACAGCCTGATGAGCGTTATTGTGAACCCGTTCATTCTGGTGTCTGTGAACGGCACGCTCTCTCAGTTCAACTCCGTTCAATAGGTTGCCAGATTTCTATAGAGCCCTCCAGGGCGAAACCCCGGCTAAATCACACCGTAAACAGGCCTTAATATGTAGCGGGAAAAACACCCAATCTGGCAACACCAGCTACCAGCGTCGTAGCCTACAGCCGCGTGCGTCATCAAAACAAAATGCAGCGTGGAAGCCACAGCAGCATGGAGGCGACCGTGGATGCGACAAAGCAGCAGTATGATCACTTAAAAGAGTTTTATGACCAGGTGGTCGGTGAGGATGATGGCAACAATCTTACATTTCTCTGCAAACTTTGCCCGCCGGCTTTCAGTAAAAAAATCCGCACTTCAGTAACCTTAAATTCCTACCTCAGCCTGGTCCCTCAGTTTGTGTTAGTAAAATGTTCTTGAGGGTTTTACTATTCATGTAACTTGTTTGTTAAACCTGCCTGGTATAATTTTCCAGGATTCCAGTATTCCTTTTTAGTATGTACTGAAATGGAATTTCAAATTGAAAAAATTATTAAAATTAAAAAAACATTTGCACCTTAAAGACTACTTTCCTGTTTTTCTTTTAATAATTCCTCATAAAAAAGACCATTCAAGCAGCACATTTTTCCTGATGTTTTTGAGAATATACTGTAGGGGTGAAAGCTGCAGCTGCTACTAGTGTGAAGTGAATGGACAGCAACAAAGTGTTAAAGCAACAATGGGGAAATGCTGTCCCTCAATGCTAATGTAAACCCTGGTTGGATAAGGATTCAAAACTGGATATGAAGATGAAATCTGACGCACAGTTTCAGAGTTACAACTGATAAAATAATTGCTGTCTGTGGTTCTACAGTAGCTATGGTGTAATTGAGAGCAATATAAGAAAAAAAAAGAACTATGAACTAGTTCATTTTTGGAACTGTGAACTTAGTTCAAAATGTTGAACTATGAACTGAACTAGTTCATTTTAAAATGTGTGAACTGAACTTTGAACTAGTTCACGTAGAAAGAGAACTTTCCCAACACTGCACATATGTCTCTTAAGTGATAAAACATGTTTCTGGTTCTGTAAGATTTAATGTCAATGTGAGCTTGTCTTTTCAAGGTGTAATATGAAAAGTAATTGTGGTTACAAGAATGGAAAAGCAGTTTTTAATAAGGCATTTAACAGTCTGATATTTTTCTTGCGGCCCGTAAACTATATGCATTTTTTTTAAATGTACTATTTAAAATAAATCTATTAAGACAATAAATAAATGATATTATTTTCTTCATTTCAAATGCTAAAACAAAAACAGTTTTGTTGCTTTTTAATTCAAAACTTAAAGAATTTTCAGAATATGGAGAAAAAAAATGCCTCATTGTAATTAAAAACCAAAACATTTTTAGTTAGACTAAAGGAAAGTGGCTCTTAGGGATTTAAAGGTTACCAACCCATGATCCTGGCAAAATATTTTTTTGGGGGTTAGGATTCATGTTTTGATTAGGTAATATTTGAAGATTTCTGCAATATCTTTGGTCTGTGCTGAGACTTTTGTTCAGGATATAAAGATGCCTAATCAAATGGATAAATCAGTCATGATGTGAGAGCATGCTTTGAATGTTAATTCATTCAGCCAGAGATGGAAGGATGCATGTAAATATGCAGCTGAGTGTAGCTGACGAGATTGGGAGACCTGGCACGAACGAGTTCTGATTATGTCTAATCACCTCTCATCTCACAGGTCTCCCTGCAAACACAAAGAACAGGATTAAACACTCCCATTATTTACCATAAAACAAGGCTTATCCCTGAGGACACAAGTGTGGAAAATTGAGTTTAAAAATTATCATCAGAGACACACTCAGTCTCTTCTTATCTTGCTTTAGGCTCTAAAATCAAGATTAATGATGTGCGCGATTTGGTGGAACAATGACGCCACTATTAATCCCCCCCATTCTCTATAAGAGTTTTCTTAGGAGCAGCAAGCGAGCTGATATACAAAGTGACACTCAATTAGCTTTGCAGTGGCATGGGAACACAAGGTAATTGGCTGCTTCTGTCCCTTTAAGCAAATATCCAGTAAGTCTACAGCAGGAAGCTTTCTATAGGATTTTCTGCATCAAAAAACATTCATGAGTGAAAAGTTGTCAATTAGATGTGATATTCATCCCAGAACATTCTCTGCATTTTCCTGGCTGGAAAATAGATTATTAAAGTGTGAGATGAAATGCTCTCATGTTGTTCATGTGATGCAACACCAAGAATATGAAAAAAAAGTGGGAGAATAGAGAGTTCAGTTGATTATCTGATATAGTTTCTGAAGTTAATTCAACTGTTGTTTTAATAAATGTTTATTTACTGTTATCTTTAAAAACTGTATCTTTTTTTTCTAATTATTCGGTTAGTTGAAGCATATTTTCCGCAGAGTTTGTTGGATGAGCACGGTGGAAAACAGAGCTGCTTTGTGGTTGCATCCAGTTTCATCATTCAGTTTTGCTACCATGACACTTGGTGATGATCTGTAACAGAAACTCGTGTCATGGATGTTTAACAATGTTTGCTGGATTCCCATGATGTGACATTTTTAGCTTGAGTCAACTGCAAACAGAAGAGTCCTGGTAAAAAGGAACGGTTTGAGTTGAATACCATTGTTGAAGTATCATGCTTAGAGAATGGAAAAGAGCACCAGTCTTCCATGCTACTTACGTTTTATTCACTTTATGTTATTTATTGTGCAAGGAAAATATTGTTAAAATATTAAATCAGCTCAATAGTCAGCCTGTGTGGTGATTTGTTGGTATATTGATAAGATAAAAGTTGACTAACGGCTGCAGTTCATTGTTAAAAATATTAGTAACTCATGTAAATATGAACGGCTGCAATATTTTTTGTTAAGATGCCATTTAAAAATGTCAAAACCTACTTTAACTTCAATAAAAGTTTAAAAAAAAGAGATTTTTAAATGCTGTTTTTAAAGAAACATTAAGCAACATTTTTGCTCCTATGTAAAGCTTTTAAGCACTGACAAACAATGCCTTGCTCCACTTTCACTAAAGCTTCAACCCCACCCTGTGCCATCCCACCACTCCGCTCACCAATTGGGGCAAAGGAGAATTACCCATGAAAAAAAAAAACATTACCTTCAGGGGAAGATTTCTAGTAATTCTTCACTTTGGCAAATGATTGCGTTAAGGTGAATGTCTACATCCACTGCCCTCTGTCAGGACTCCTGTCTGTGTGTTTTTGTGTTTGTCTCCCTTCCTCCACCAGGAGAGGCCTGGTTCTGGTTTGCCTCCTCACACACCTGCTGATGGTTTCCTCGTTATCGGAGTGTTCTTAAGCTCTGCTAAACTGCCACTAGCATCGACGCCAGAGTGTTTGCCAGTGTTGGGTACTCAAGTCAAGCTGAGTTTTGCTGAGTCAAACTGAGTTCTTGTCAGCCCTGAGTCTAAACATTGCTTTTTGTCTTTGCCTCTTGGCAGGAAGTCATCCTGTAAACTGGATTTTTCGGACCTTCTCTCCCTGGAAGGATCAACAGAGCTTCAAGCTGAGCTGGGGTTACAAACAGGAGGTTTGGACCATCTTTCCCCAAGAGATCGTTTGAGCTTCACACTGAGAAAGGGATTCATTTCCACTATGACCCGTTCAAGTACCGAAGGAAATCCGAGTGGCAGTTAGCTTCTCCCTTCACCTACAAACATCCGCATTCTGGGTAAACCTTGTTCTGCCCTCCACCGAATCAGACAAACACTGGAACAACAGCATACAGACTGGAGTCAAAGATTCCACAACTTCTCTGGAAACGTGAGTCTGCAACCAGATCCTCTTCTCCAAGTCTACCAATCAAATTTCCCACTAAGCCTGAACTAACCGCTCTGTCTTCCCCTCACTTTTCAGTTCCGGTTGAGCAGTGCTCAGAGCAACACTTCTCTCTGCATTATCTCTTCAATAAAACCTGTTAAACCATTTCTCCTAGTCTCCCTGTTTGGTCTTGAGCATTTAGATCTGAACTTTAGTAAAATCATGACAGCCTCACTCTCCACCACTTTGCTGCATGGCTATGCAACACATTCTGAGCAAGGAGGGCCTAAGGCATGAGTGTTAGTTGTTAACATGGATGCATATGCACATATTGCTGGGTGTGGATGTGAATTTTTCAACCAGAGCAGAGCGTTGATGATTAATGTGATTTATTGCAAAAGGAAGTTACAGAGGATTTGATTGCAAGAGGTTGGAAGGTGGACAAAAACAAGAACAGAAACTCAAGCAAGTGTATCATATGGGAGCAATAAAGAGGATCCGGTGACAAATGCTGAGTGTTGGTAAGCTAAGATAGGGCTGAAACAGGTGTTTGCACTCATTGTCTTCACAATGTGAATTACAATTAGTGGCTGGATGCTGTTAAAAGCAGATGATAGTCAACAAATCCGAGTCTAGCATGTGTCAAGCTGTGTGGCCCACCTCGCTGGTGACGGTATCACGCTAGGTTAGCATTGATTATGTCATCAGTAGCACAGAAATCAGGAAAGTAAACAATGTAAGAGCAACATGGAAGGGAGCCAGCCAGGGTGTAGTAAATGTTATTGTTTAACTTAAGCTTTTTACTCCGTCTTTAGTGTTTATCGAATTCAAGAAGAATTGTTTTATTTGGGTTGTTATATTAGATGTGAGTGGCGCCATATTGTGACATACATTCGTTAGGCTCAATAGTGTCACCTAAATAAGTGAGTCAACACAGGTCTAATGTTTCCACTGTATGCCTATCGAAGTGCTGTTTTCAAGGCAAATTTAACCCGGAACGCTTGTCGAGTCATTTGACACATGCTGACACGAGTCAGTAAGCTGTTCCCATGCCATTAAAAGCTGGTTGTTGGTTTAAATTATTGTTTGGCCATTGGGAAATGGGTATGTGTGTTCATACCAGGATCCCTTAGTTAACTCTACTAAATTCATTCTTTGTTATTGGTGGACTATCAGTAATTTATGGACTATTAGTAAATTATTATTTTTTACGCAAGACAATTAAATTCAAAGTGCTTTACATAAATTAAACAATAAAACAGAAGAAAAATAAAAGCAAAGATAAAATCAAGGATAAAAGCGGGTAGTAACACAAACAAAACAGTTGGACTACAACCTTTAACAATACTCAGTTGACAGTTTAACTTAAAAATTCAAAGGCAGCTCTAAACTACTGGATTCTTACATTTGACTTAAAAGAACTCAGGCTTTCGGCATTTTCACAGTCTTCTGCGAGTTTGTTTCAGATAAAGGGAGCATATGAGCTAAATGCTGCTTCTCCATGTTTGGTTCTAGTTCTGGGTGGACAGAATAGGCTTCAACTAGAAGATATTTTACTTAAACAACTTAAAAATCTATTCAAGCCATCTACAAAGAATTTCTTGTTTTAGCTCATCTGGGTTTTGCCCAACTTTTGTTGTGTATTCACCATTTATACAGTGAAAAAACACCATATTGGCAGCAGCTTCCTTCTAGTGAGCAACATTCTGTTCTCTCACCAGGCACATGTCAGCATACAGAAAGCAGCTGAAAGAAGACAGCAGCTGGATTTGTTGAATCATATATTTCCATCATTTTCTGAGTCCCAGGCTTCATTTTTCCTTTTGTTTAGTTCCATTTTTAAAGGAAAATGTTCATTCTGTGCTTCACACAGTCACATACAATTAATCACAAGCTCATTTTTATAGGTGTCAAACAGAGTTAGACAGATGTTCATGGGGAAGATTAAAGAAAAAGTCAGACAAAAGGGTGATCAAATTAAATCCTAGAAACTCTCGTGTCTAAAAGATTCTGTGAAACCTGATTTAATAAGTAACTTTTATTTATTTCCTTAAAAAGTCTGCTTTTTGTGTTCAGTTCTGTGCTTTCCTGTGACTACATACTGACTGATAAGAGTCAGGTGAGGTCAAACAAATCAGAATCCATTCAACATTTTGAAGGAAGAAAAATTAAAGGAAGAAGAAAAATGCTTTTTGGATTCCAATGCGGTTTTTCTTTCTTTTGCTAGTTTATAAAAACATAATCTGCTTTAGAGGGACTTAAACTTAATGTCAAGTAAATCCCCCATGAGAGTGATAGCTCGTCTTTTTAGTGAACACTTTTTTAAGGTCCACTGAGAATTAAAGTTCCCTTAGAAATGTTTTTGCCAGAATCTGAAGGATTAATTTGTTCAGTTGGCAGCCCGGGCCTCCAGAGAAAACCGTGGAGACGGTCATTGCTGGGTTTTTCTTTAAAGCTGCTCAAACAAACACTTCTTTTGTCTTAAGCAGACATTTACATTACAAAGCTCAGCCAAACAACACCTTGTACATCCCCTGTTACAGACGGTTATAAAAGATTCAGCGTTATGCACCAGTGGAGGCTTTCCAATATATTTGTGATTGCTTAGCTCAGGTC
The DNA here is from genome assembly GCA_018398635.1 of Cyprinodon brontotheroides. Classification (NCBI taxonomy): domain Eukaryota; kingdom Metazoa; phylum Chordata; class Actinopteri; order Cyprinodontiformes; family Cyprinodontidae; genus Cyprinodon; species Cyprinodon brontotheroides. The sequence continues at coordinate 31,093,196 of JAGKQL010000062.1, forward strand.
CAAGTTCCTCTCAGGATAAGGTTCAATATTGTTGCATAGCAAATGTACCAGCTGGAACCAGAAACACCTCAGTGATACTTAAAATGAGCATCAGGGAGCTTGTTCCACAAAATGTAGAAAAAATATTCAATAAAAAAGTCAAAGTCTGTGAAAGCCTATGTAGAAAACCTGTTACATGAACATACTATCTAAAATTTGAATGTTTGGCTGTTTCTTTATTGCAAGAAAAATAGCCGAACACACTAAAAAAACTTGCAAAGAAAAAAGTCTGCAAACAGAAAATGTACAATTATAAAAAAGATAGAAGTAAAGAGAACAAACCCTGCAAACATAAACCCTACAGCACATACATAAATGATTGCAACATGCCATGTTTGTTGGCAGTGTTGTGCATGAAAACTTTCATTGATCGGCGTTACCGGAATACGTTCATATTCTTAAAGAAGGGTGAACTGATTGGATCAGTTTTGAAGTAATGAACGTAAATGTTCACTCTGAGGAGAATGAGCGATGTCATTACCAGATCTGTTCCATCAGCTCATGTTCACATGTGCCACCAAATATATATCCAGGTCACCCCCGATTTTAATTTGTAAAAAATACCTAAATTATGTTATTCCCTCCTTAAAAACAGTTAGCGTACTAAACTAAAATGTGTTAAAGGCTAACAGTGTATTTCCTGAGAAAATAATTGCATTAAAATCCTTTTAGGTTAATCATTTGTTGTCTGTGCCGTAAATGGGATTCTATGCTACTACTTTGGATTCAGATTTGGATTTAAACATAAATCAGTTTTCCCTTTCATGTTAACCATATAGTATATTATGCATAAATCTAAACAAAGAAATAACAAAAAAAAGGAAAAGCAAACAAACAAAAACTTGCGTTTTAATCATATTTTGCGGACTACTCTGAGGCACGTCTGATGATGACGTCATACGAGCAGTTTAACAGACAAAATGTCAAAAGCATTGAATTGCCTCAGAAAAGTCATAAAAATGATTTCAAGATTTGTATTAGCATTCTTTAGTGATTTAAGGATTAAAATAACAACTTTTAGTACCTTAATTACTGTATTTATAGTGACCTGGATGAATATCTGCGCAAATTTCAACTTTCAATTGAGAACGACAGTTTTCATTCGATAACTTCAGGTTTTACAGCACTTATTACAGCAAACAGCCACCACAAACAAGCATGTCCACTGCTAGTACTAGTCTGCATGACTCAGACTTATCTGCTGGTATTTATGATGCCAGTTTAGCAGAGCACTTGGGCAGAGTTTTATGAACCAACAAAGGAAGACTTTGGACAGAAATAACAAATTTTTTTTCCGTAAACTGTGCCCAACCGGTATTAACAAACAAGTCCATGCATCAGCCACGTCCACTTCCAATTTAAAGCAACAAATCGAGTTAAAGCATCCAAGCTATCTTGGGAAATATCTGCTACTGAATGAGGAACAATGAAATCTAGGTTCAGATGTTTTCAGCAGAACCAGAATGTTCCTGTTCCATGTTCTGTGTAATTTGGATACTATGATCACAGATTTTAGGGGTGAAATACAAGGTTTGATTGTGTAGAATTGTGGATTCATTTAATTTACCTAATGAATTTGAACTGCTTCATTTATAGGTTTGAGCTTGTTCATTTTAATTTTGAACTGGCACAGCATTGTTTGTTTGTGCGAATAACTTCCAGGAGAGTCTGTTAGCAGAGAGGAAGATCTAATGGTTTTGTGGTCTAAGTTGTGGCTGAAAACAGAAACTCTTGTGATTGGGTTAAATTGCAGTCATTGGAGTCTGGAGTCATTTCCACCTGCATGAGCTGCCCCCTACCCCATGTGAAAATATTGGTGCCAGCTTCAGGAGGACTACTGTAGCCTTCCCTGCAGAAGCAGGTTATTATAGAATGAGGAAAATGAACCTCGCCACTTAGTTTAAAGGTAAGCCAAGCTCAAAATGAGCCTAAACAGCCTTGCTGGCTGATGAATATAACAAAGTAGCTGCGGTCCAATTGGACCTCTGCACCACTTGCAAGTATGTGCCCTTTTCTATGTTTTTTCTAGAAGAATGATAGAGTGAAAGAAAATTATAAATGTACAAGTGGATTTTGTATTTTCTTGGCTTGGTCAAACATATGTCTTCATGTTCCTCCAATTTCCACCTTTGTGCATTAGCACATAGTCGGTTCTGTAGCTACGTAAATATTCATAAGCTTATGGATTTTTCGCTTTTTCATGTATTCAACAGAGTACAAAATCACTAGTTGCTTTTAACATTAGACCACCTCATCTTATTATCTTCCAGTTTGATGTTGCTGCAGGGGGAGGATTTAATGAACCGTCTTTTATAACAAATAAATGAAAATATACCCATTTTAGAGCCATAATCATTTAATCTATGTAAAACTAGCCTATTTAACCAGTCAAAAGTAGCAGAATCAGCTTGGTGGTGGAAGTAAATAGGAAAGCCCTCCCATGTGCCTGTTTTTCGTTTGTTATCAGTGCTCTGTTTTAAAGTGCTATTCTGTCTTGAGAGCATTGTACACACCGTGGTCAAGACATGGGAAAATGGCGCAGCACTGCTATATTTGCCCTAGACAAATGAAGGATAGTGCTACAGTTTGAGGGATGGCTGGACAGAAGTGCCTATCCCACACAAGTCAATAGAATAGAATAGAATAGAAAAGGTTATAGTAGAAGTGGTCACACAATGTGGACCTTAGAACATTTAATACAAAAATAACAGATAAGGAAAATGACCTTTTTTGTATTATTTATTTCATACTGTACAGTGTTTTACAATATAATACTCTGTTTCTATGAACTGTTTATTGATCTCACATTGTCAGAACTTTACCTCTGCCTTTAACCCAAAACCTTGGGGAGCAGTGGGCTGTCCATGGTGGGGCACTCAGGGAGCAGTGTGGGGTGTAATGGTCTTGCTCAAAGACCCAGAGTGACAGTCTGTGGGAGTGGGGCTCGAACTCAGAACCTCAAGATTCCAAGCTCTATGCCCTAACCACCACGTACCACACTCCGCACTGTGTGGGAGTGTGATCTGCAAAGTGTGATGTGCAAAAAAAAAAGAAAGAAAAGACAACAGTGTGTTATTTAACTGACAGAAACTGTGCAAAAATCTGCATGATTGTAACAACTTATTGATGTTGTTGGGGACAGTGATGGTTATAAAGTCTGACAGCTACTGGGAGGAAGGATCTGTAATAACGCTCGCTGGTGCATTTAGGGTACAGCAGTCTGTCACTGAAGGAGCAGTTCCAGTTCTGCAACAGCTTCATGCTTGGGGTGGGAGACATTATCCAAGAGAGATATTTTAGTTAGGATTTTCTTTCCCACCTTCTGCACTGAGTCTAGAGGGCATCCAATCACAGAGCTACAGATAAGCCAATGCTCCAACAGACAGCTCCATAGAACATGGCACAACAGAGTCAAAGAAGGTCTTTAGGAGCTCACTAAAAGACCTCAGTCTGCTCAGCAGGAAGAGTCTGCTCTGGCCTTTAGGTATACAGAGCCTCAGCGTTGTGAATCCAATCCAGTTTATTGTTCAGGTGAACACCCAAATACTTATAAGGGTCCACTATCTCCAATGTCCTGCAATTTCCTGGATGTTCACGTGATTACTTGAGTGAGGCAAGCTTCAGCGAGACCATCCCTGATCTTCGCGGAGCTTTCAAGGTTTCACTAAATCAGATCAGACTGGAGACTCTCCGTTAAAGAAATTTGGAGCCGTTCACCCAGCGAGCGTCCAATCAGTGTTGGCTTTGAGGCGGGTTTGAGGTGTGATGCAGCGAGCCTAGCGACAGTTCAGTCTAAAAGAACATGGCGCTTCAGCCGATGGGGAAACTAGCGTTAGCGTGGCTATCGAGCAAGTTTTATTGGAATTACAGAGTATTTCTTCACTGAAAGAAGAGAGCAAAACACTGGTCTGGAGGCTTTTCTCAGAGGAAAAAGATGTTTTGCTCTTCTCCCAACTGGTTTAGAGCAGAGTTTGATCTATCAATTGGCTCCTCTTCATACCGTTGCTTGCTTTGTTAGTGCGTCATAATAGCCGTTGATCTGATTGGTTTTATTTGGCCGTCTATCACCAGCATAGGCCAATCCAGCTATGAGTATTTTAGCCCCTTTCCAAAATTACTTCAGCGGAAGGTTTCAGATATCTTGAGCAAATCCATCGGCCCGAGTCAGGTTAGTTCACCGTATCAGTAGGGTGGATGTACTTCTGCATCCATCCCACCACTAGCTCATTGTTTTCCCTGCGTTGATCAGAAGATGGTTCTGCTGGCACCAGTCATCCCCACCTGTGATGAGGCCAACTATGGAAAAACGTCGGCCGAGAACTTCTGGAAGATGGCAGCGTAGGGAGTTGATGGAGAAGTCTGCAGTGTAGAGGGGGAAGAGGAACAGTGCCAGCACTATTCCCTGTGGGACCCCCGTATATATATGTGCAGTATTGTCTTTTTTCTGTCTCTGTTGCTCTGTGGTGGACTAAAGGCATCAAAACAGTCAGAGATCTCTTTTTGCCTGTTGGAGGTAGCCTTTACTATGGAGGACCAACTCTGCCATATTTAAAAATAAATACAGAAATAAATAAATGCTCAGTAAATATATAAGCATACAATTAATTGCCAACAAAAATACACTAAACAAATAAATGTAAGTAGAAATTAAATTATACAGTGAGACATAAATGTATATAACTCTTTTAATTAGCTTCTTTATTTATTTGCCTTTGTAATATTTACCTTATTTATTTTTTTGTCCTTTATATATATTTTTTTTACATTTCTGCCTGCCCTTTTTACATTTCTGTATGCATTTCTGTCTCACTATTCAAATGAGGAGGGGGCGTGTCCTAGAGAGTCAACTTCTGCTCTTATTTCTGTATTTAGTTTTAAATATGGCAGAGTTGGTCCTCCATACTTTGCCACCTCCGAGAGGCATAGAAAAAAAACAGAGAGAAGGAAAATCTCTTTAGAATAGACATCTCTGTGATCATGATAGTGTTTTATCATAGATAATGACTGAAGTGGGGGTCTATTTAGCTGAACTTAATGTTTGGGTTTCCGTCTTAGAGCTGTTATTGCATATTCATATAATATTAGAATAATTAGTAGAATTCCAAATAAAATACTGTACTATGGGTCATTTAGTCAGCAGAACCTATGATATAGAGTTTATTTGTTCTTTTTGGATATTTGTTACTCTATTCACCTATCTTCTCTACTTGTATGTTAGCACACATACAGTAAGAAATATGAGGCTACTTGTTATATTGCCTTTAAAAAAACAATTATTTGGTTGTATGAGCTATGAGCCAAAAGAATAAGTAGATATAAAAAATGCTGCTATGTCTTCAAATTCGTCTATGGCTGGAGTGAAAACATGAAAGAAGGAAACCAAAGTGTGAAGTGTGTTGAGCTGACGTGCAGTTTGATCTAAAATTAGTGACACTTTGATGAGATGAAATGAAGCAGCCTGAGGACACCTGTGAGACAATTAACTCGATTTCAGCAGGATTCATTAATCGCTGACAGTTTGTCAACCTCATTATGTCAATTTGCAGTTTTCTCCTCCAAACTGTACTTGGTGGAGTGACCAGGTGCCAAGCTGCTTCTGCTCACCTGTTTCATGGCTCTCATGTAAAGACTGCCATTTAGAAGCCCGATTAACCCGGTTTTACGCAGTGAACAGGCCGTTATGTCCAGATGGCTATTTTGTCACAAAGACATTACTCCAACACTTGTTGAGCTGGACGTCCAAACGGAAACGGTTAGTCGGACAATTTTTACTGTGGAATCAAATTTACTTTAGTTAAAATACTAATCACACATTTTTTTATTTTCTAATTTGTTCTGCCCTTACATTAAATCGTACAGAAAAAAAGTAAAGTCCTGTTTAACCATCATCTCTCTCTGCTTTTTCTCTATAGCAACTTCAGGCCTCTTGTGTGTTCCTGTTTGGCTGTGACTCCATCCTGGAGAGAAATATCATCTGTGCTGCTGCCATCAACACCTTTGTTTATAGATGTTGGAGATCCGCTTTGTTTTTCAGTGTAGTCCTGTTTTCTCTACGACTGTGGATTGGCTGGATGTGCTCTCTCTTCATCACGCACCTCGACATGGGAGCTGGCTTTGGAAGCTTGTCTACCTGGCTGGTATGTTTTCCTGGACCCAGGGGCAAGCGCTTTGCCTTCTGAGTCAGACCATCTCTGATCTCTCGCGAAGCTTTCAAGGTTTCACTCACGCAGGATCAGTCTGGAGACTTCCGCAGCCAGGTTAAATTTGGGAGCCGCTTCACCAACCCTTAACGTCCAATCAGCCGGGCTTTGAGGCGGTTGAGGTGATTTCCACGCAACGGTAGCTGGCTAAAGTTCGTAGCCTAAAAGAACGCATGGCGGCTTCAACCGATAGAAACAAGCGTTAGCGCGGGCTTATCGAGCAAGTTTTATCGAATTACAGAGTATTTTTCACTGAAAGAAGAGCAAAAGCTGCTGCTCTGGAGGCTTTTCCTCCAGAGGAAAAGATGTTTTGCTCTTTACACTACTCCTGACTTTCATTACAGAGTTTGATCTTGTGAGTTTGTGTTTTCGCCGTCATCTGTTAGTATGTCATAATAGCTTTTGTTGATCTGATTGGTTTATTTGGCCTGTCTAGCATCACCAATAACGCATAGGCCAATCAGCAACCAGTATTTTCACTCCTTCCCAAATTACTTACTGCAGGAAGGAAGGTTTCCAGATGGATATGCGGGAGCGAGTATCCATCTGGCGGAGTCAGGAATTACGCCTTTTTACAGCCGCTTTCTCTGTCTCTGCTTCTGTCTCGCTTGAACCCCCGTTGAATCTCAGCTCTCAGCTTGCCACACTGGTTCTGGTTCTGCTGGAGGTTTCTTCCCCTGTTAAAAGGGAGTTTTTCCTCTCCACTGTACCTGCATACAAGCATGCTTAGTGTGAGGGATTGCAGAGAGTCAATATGAGTCGATACAATCAACTGGTTTTCCTTAGATAGAAAACTTCTGAATCAATTTGACTGTATGATCTGGTGAATTGTAAACTCTCTTGAGATGACGTGTTGTGGAGATTGGTACTATAGAAATAAACTGAATTTCCCCAATTAAATCAACACTGTCCTTGTTTTTGTTCTGCCTGCTGATCCAAACTCCCTGCAGTCCACACTTAACCTATACGCTAACCCAAAAAATAAGCTCCAGTGGCAGTTACTGCTTTATCACCTGCAGAAAAGTTTTTTTTTTCCTCCAATCCTTGCTAAAACTAATTAAAGTTGAGGCCGAGGAGGAGGAGGAGGGAGCGAGACAACGAAGAAGAGTGAGTGATGTTAGGACGGCAGAGATTAGGGTGCGAGGGAAGGCAGAGCTCTGTCTCTCAGCCACTAATCCCTAATGTCACAGATACGCGGTAAGCAGGGGTCTTTGTCGGTTAAAGACTACCTTTCAGATCTACCTTGCTCCTTTGTCTGCTGCTGTGCATCCTCCTCCCCATATACCCTTGCTGTACCCTGACTCTTCATGCTTTTCGAATCAGGGATAAACATGGGGGAACTCAATTTTCTAGGCAAGATGAAAGGCTGCAGAGGGTTGAAAGAACCAGCTCATGCTGCAGAGATGGCTTGCCACAACACCAGATGAATAAAGGAGCATGTAAGGGAAAAAAGCACAGGAGCAGTATGGAGAGCTTCTATTTTTGACGCTCTCTGTGTTTTAAATGTCACGGCAGGACTACAACAAATTTGTTTTGCATCTTGTTAAAAAGTTAAACTTGGAAAAGTTGCAAATTGAAATCACTTGAATTGATTTCTTTCCTTTTTTTCTTTGCTTCTTTATAAGCTTTTTATATCTGTTTTAACAAGGAATCTATCAAGACAGTTTATTTATCACATCTAAAAAAATATATATTTTTATTTTTATTTACACATTTTGTGAAATCGTCTAGCTGATGTTCACATCTACAGCAGTCTTCACACCTTTTTGTGCAGATAATCAGAGCAGTTTCTTTAAGCAACTTTAAAGAGTATCCTACTAACATCTAGAAATGCACCTCCATTTAATTATTTACTATAACAGCATCATAAAGTAGGGGAAAAAAAGCTCATTTTGGGCATGCATTTTCCTGTTTTTTAAATGTTGCTCTGAGAGAAAACAAGTTGCGTGCGTGAAGGCATCAGGCACTCATCAGCCGGAGCCACCAGGAGCCTCTGAATACTGTCATTCTGTGACACATTTGCAGCTGCTGCTATTATTCTCCTGTTCATGAATGATAAGAAGGGTTTTTAGTGGCAGAGCTGTCACACAGCAGGAAGACAGCAGAGTGACCGACCAGTTATTTCTGTACACACTTCGAATATCATTCCACCCACTCTTCCAGGGTGCCTGGTGCACCCTGCCAGCTTCTGGGTCTGGTTTCCTGTTAGCTCTCCTGCAGAGGAGAAAGAAGACTATGAAATATTGTCAGTTTGAAAAGGTTTTTGTCTTCTTGTTAAATCTTATCAGGATAATGTGCTTCTCTAGCAGGTTGAATTAGCCATCAACAGCATTTACCTCACTGAAGAGGATCAGTGTATAGGGCCGAGCTGGATCCTGGTCAGCAACAGTACTATTATGGTTTATCCTATTACTGAAAGCATCCTTTCATCTCCACCGATTATTTAGACTCAGACTTAGATTTAGGCTAACTTTATTTAACCTGACTCTGCCAGATGGATTTGCTCCGCATATTCATCTGGAAACCTTCCGTTGAAGTAATTTTGGGAAGGGGCGAAAATACTGGTTAGCTGATTGGCCTATGTTGGTGATAGACGGGCCAAATAAACCAATCAGATCAACGAAGCATATGACGTAAGAGAGCGATGATGAAGAGGAGCCAATTGATAGATGAAACTCTTGCCGAAACCAGTCGGGAGAAGAGCAAAAACATCTTTTCCTCTGAGAAAAGCCTCCAGAGCAGTGTTTTGCTCTTCTTTCAGTGAAGAAATACTCTGTAATTCCGATAAAACTTGCTGGATAGCCACGTTAACGCTAGTTTCATCGGTTTAGTTTTCGTCTTTAGACTGAACTGTCGCGCTTCTCGTTGCGTCACACCTCAACCCGCCTCAAAGCCAACGCTGATTGGACGTTATTTTGGTGAACTGCTCCAAATTTTCTTTAACGGAGAGTCTCCAGATTGATCTGCGAGTGAAACCTTGAAAGCTTGTGAAATCAGGATGGTCTCACGAGGCTAAACTTTATTGTCATTTTGGATACACTAAGGGCCGGATTTATCAAGATCCAATTTTGCGTGCAGTAATTTGCACTCGCAAACTGGAATTTTGCGCGAGGGGCTGAACCATGGTTTGTGGGTGATTTAACAAGAGCGATTGCGTAACTGGTGGCAAAACTGTTGGAGACGCCCTATTTAAATGATGGTTTTGCGCGTTTTGTGGTTTGCGGCAAAGTAGTTTGTAGTTTGTGCAAACTAGTGCATTAAGAAATTTTAATGTTACAGTGACACCCCCACCCAATCCCAAAAAATAAAATTATATATATATATATATATATATATATATATATATATATATAAACTTTGGCAACCTTTATTCCCTAAGGTGGTATGTGGCTGAATTTCTACTTCACTGCAGTAAAAAAAAACAAAAAAACAGGTGTTTTGTATTGGCCTGTAGAAAAATGCACATACCAAATGGCGCACAAGAAGTGACTGTGGATAAGATGACTGCGCGCACTTCTGAAAAACGAGATTGGGAGATTCCAGATGCAAAAAAGTGCAATGTTGCAAGGAGTTTTGTGATATCTGGTATTGCGTGGGTCCTCCTTGTGGCTGGCTCCAAATCCATTCGGAGTTCCCCCAACGGCTCCAAAATGGCAATGCTGGATAAACGATATGTTTTGATGATCGTTTCCTCGTTCATTCCAAAAATATTCACACGGAGTGAAAATGCGCTCTTCCGCGCCTCCTGTTTACTCTCGATGTCTCTTCTGCAATGACCGCCATGTGCACAATTACGCGACAGTTTATTCATTTGCACCTTCTTGAAACGTAGCAATATAGAGTCAGATAATCAAGTAGAAAAATTGTTTGTGGTTTGATAAATCACTTTATGAAAGCACCAATATATTTACATGTTCTCCTCCCCCACAAGACTAATTTTATGCAACGCTTCCATATTGCATATATATTAATTCCAGAAAAAGTACTAAATGGATAAGAGGCGCTATTTAAAGCACGTTTTAAAGACCAACCTTTAGCACGCTTCGTTGATAGATCAGTTTGTATTAATTTTTAGCTGCAAGCGCAGAAATAGCTCTCCACGTTTTTATACACGCAAACCTTTGATAAATCCGGCCCTAAGTATATACAAAACGAGATTTCATTATGTACAGATCTCATGACATTTCCATTTTTTTAAAGTGCAGCGGTGATCAAATTTAAACATTGGGAGAGAAAAAATGTGCAATAAAACACATTATATGGTCAGTTTAATGCAGAGACTGACATGTTTTACAGTTTTTTCAACATTCTGCTTTTTTCAGTTCATCTCTAATTTATGTTTTGCCAGAATGTACATCTGTAAATAATCACTGAAACATACTTTAAAGAACTTCGTAAATCATAGTTGTGGATCAGTGATCAAATGTTTTTATTTCCATTTTGCTTCACGGAGCATTATTCAGTTTAATACAGTATTTATTCTGTCGACCATGATCATGTCAGAGCTGCCAGTTAGGAGTTTTACATCTAATTATCCATTGTTGGTTAAAAGACTAGATGCTCTGACTTCACATGGCTAAATTAAGTTCAACACTACAGTAGTAGCCTTTAAAATAGCAATGACCTTGTTCAGTTTTGTTTATTAAGAAGGGAATTTGATAAACTTTTACTTGTTTCACTTATTTTGTATCAATATTCAGCAGAAATGTACAGGTTAGAATGCAATTATATTTTATCGGTAAGGTCAACAATGACAAAAATCATACAATTCTAACCAAAGGGAGCTCTGGAATCGATCATTGCACACTTCCGCACCATATACTGCACCTTACAAATGTTGAAGTCTGTTAACTATAAGCTAAATTGGGGTAAGAATAAATATGAAAACATGTATGTAATTAATGTGCACATTTAAATGTTTTAATACATTTACTGTAAACTGGAAAGCTGAAAGCAATTAATATTACTGAGAAGTCGCCTACAGAGAAACGTACGGAAGAGGACTAGGGCCACTGAAAAAACATAAAAGAGTTTACTGATTGTTTAATTTAATTTCAATATAATATTAGAAAAAAGTCAGAATGCTATTTTCTCGGAACTCTGACTTTTTAATCTCAGAATTCTAAATTATATCTGACAGCTAACAAACATGTTAGCATCAAGTCCGTAGGCCATGTCTGTTTTAGAGACTAAACCAGCTCTATTGTTTTAGTTACCTACTGCTCTTCCATTAATGAAGTAGCATTATCAGCGACCCCTCAGGCATGTAAAAAGTCGCCTAATTCCGTCATTTTCCACCCTCCCAAACAACTCACATCTTTGTCAGTGAAGCTGAGAGCTCCCACATCTCTTCTTTCATGGTGCCCATCTACATTAAGATCCAAAATTCTGAGCTTAAAGTCAGAATTCGGAGATTAAAGTCAGAATTATGGGAAAAAAAGTCAGAATTCTTACCTTTTTCCATATTAAACTGAAATAATATTTAAAAATCAATTAACTTTTTTTCTTCAGTGGCCCTTAATCCTCTTCAGTAGAGACCTAACCTCAACCCATAAAAATGATATTAAAGTCAGAGTTATAGTTATGACCTCTATAGCTCTCTTTATTATATCCGACTGGTGGACATGTAGGTGATTGTCAGTAAGGAAGTGGAAGTGGGAGTGGCAGGAGCTGTTTCTCATCCTGTGGAAAGCCGCCAACAGTAAACTATGAGAAGAACTGCCACAGGTATCAATTAACAAAGACAAAACTAAGTAAAAAATTTTGGCTATCTATACTTTGCTGGAATAATCATTTTTCTTAGACAATCTTTTACTTCTACTCCTTACAATTCAAAAAAAGACTCATTTGTTTTGTTTCTCTTTTGTTTTCATTTAAGCTAGTTTTCGAAGAAGATGATGCAAAGTTAAATTGGACAATTTGAACATTTAGTTATAACACATTAAGTACATTAAGTACAAGGAAGTTACCATCCAGAATTGTAGAAAAATTTACCTTTAATAAGGTAGTGCAGTAATCAATATAAATGGTACTTTTTTTCATTTTTATAAAAGCTTCTCAAAAACGTCTACTAAAGTGTTTTAAACAGTAAGATTTATACTTCTACTTGACTAAAGAACACTATGACTTCTGACACCTCTGAGAACTGCAGAAGGTATGTGGATGAACGCAAGCGTCCAATATATTCTAATAGATGATGACGTGTTCCAACTGTGGCCTCCTCCACCGCATCAGGGTCGCCGTTAGGAAGAGGCGTTAAAATTAATTTATTAGATTTATCCAGCTCCAAAACGAAGCTACATTTTTGCATACGTTCAAAAACTTCAACCTTTTTTGTCTACTGACCTTCATCACCGTCTCATCCTCCATGGCAGACTTGAGCT
>JAGKQL010000062.1:31125817-31137435 GCA_018398635.1 Cyprinodon brontotheroides
GTTTTACCTGGAATCTGCTGTAGCCACTCTCCCAGTTTGGGGGTCACAGCCCCCAGTGCTCCAATTACCACTGGCACCACTGCTGCTCTTACTTTCCACATCTTTTCTAGCTTCTCTTTCAGCTCTTGGTATTTCTCAAGCTTGGGATTGCCACATCTATCACTACTGCCTTCTTCTGCTGTTTGTCCATCAACACGATGTCTGGTTGGTTAGCCATCACCTGTTTGTCAGTCTGGATCTTGAAGTCCCATAGGATCTTAGCTCGGTCATTCTCAACTACCTTAGGAGATGTCTTCCATTTTGACCTTGCATCTTTGCACAGTCTGCATCGGGGGTCCTGCCTGGTGTGGTAGACCCCGGCCTCTATTGATCTTGTACTGAGTGCCTGTTCTTGTGCTGCCATGATTAGTGCCTCTGTGCTGTCCTTCAGTCCAGCCTTTTCCAGCCACTGGTAGGATTTTTTTATAGTTTTAATTTAATATATTTAGTTTTCCTTTTCTTTTCTTTTTTTAACCAGGTCAAACAGACCTACTACAGTCAGTGGTATCACATGTGCATTTGGTTAGGATATGTTCTGAAAATCCATTAAACTCAAATCAGAATCAATGCAACTGATAAAATGGCTGCCATTTGAACTGTGTTTAAATGCTGATTATTACATAAAATGCCGAAAACTTGTAAATAATGGAGTTAAATAGTAAGATTTCAATTAAATCCGGTTGCACTGACACTTTCCGGGTGGCAGAAATGATTACTTTTCTTTTTCCTTTAGCATAACTGCCTTTACTGGTGAGCTTTTATAGCTCCTTCACTGTTTATGCTGTCAACTTAACTGTCATCTTTAAGGGAAGCAGCTGCTGGCACCTTCACCACAGAGGATAATGGCTGGATGTCGATTTAACATTAAAAAAAAAGTTTAAGTCAGTATCTTTCCTTTCACTTCCTTCCAGCAGTTCTCCATGCCTTCGACATTTAAGTCAACTACTTCATATTTGGGTCAAAATCAGATATAATCTGAATTATTTACATTCCCATAGTGCATATTACATTTAGAAGAAGAGATGATAGGAAAATGCTCCTTCTGTTCTCATTATGCAGCTCTGGCTTTCAGCGTCCACACGGTCCTTTCAGATTTATGAAACGCAGAAACACAGCACCTGCAGATGACAGACTTCAAACATATTTCCAGCAGAGTGGGTGTTGGACGCCAGCAGCACTTCTCTCCACTGACCTCCTCCATCACTACAGAACCCAAAACCTTCTGAACACATAACTGATTGGCAGGAAGCCCAGGAACACTCTAAATATGTTCGTCTCAGCAAGCTGCCTGAAGTGAAGCTCCGTGGCAGTGACTTTAATCAAGGAATCTGAATCCTGTCCTTCCTCCTGTATCTCTACAGCAACACTTCTCATTTTTCTCTCCTGCTACTATCTCAGAGCAAAGCTTTGACTAGTCTGCCACTGGGCTGTTTAAGGAGTTAAAATTGATCTTTGGCTTCATGAAGAGCATTCCTATCAGTTTGTTATGATTAATAATCAGAGGAAAAAGCTCCTGAAGTGCTCTCTTATGGGAAGTTATTATGTTATTATGTGTTATTTTACACTGCTGGATAGCAGACTTACGTGTTGTAATTACAACATCCTTTGTTTGTCCTTGCGACATTTAATTAAGGTTGCTAAGCTGTTTTCCAAAACTCTGACCTGTGTGGAGATATTTTTGAAGTTCTTGGACTGCAATGCTTCTGAATGGCTTGATATTTTATATTTTGTCAAAGTGTGTGTTACATTCAAAAATGTAGGTTCATAAAAGATCACAGGGAGCCAAGGTTTTGGCCTCTGCAGAGAGCCACGTTCATACATCCTGCTCTCTCGTGGGTTTCTCGAAGCCTTTTATTAGCAGATTACAACATAATAGGGTGGGTCTTAAAACAGAAGACCCTGTGTAATGACCTTCTGGCTGGAGGCGGGTCTTCAATGTTTCCATATGTACACCTGCTTCAATGGCTATGTCTAACGGTGGCCAGGAGAAGGACAGACATATATAGATGATAAATAATAATGGCAGGGGAGTTGCTAGGCACAAAGCTTTACTGGGGCACTGGCCCCCTACAGCATATGCCCCTCCTTCCATAAGACGTGCTGCTGACCTTTGGACTGTAAATATAGGAAAAAATGAGATACCTTTTATCCATCTGTTAGACATAAGCATGAACATTTTCAACATTGCAACTTCAAAATAAAACTAAGACGTGCATCAACTTAAAATCAAAAGTTTCCTAATACACATTCTGAAGTAATCATAATTCCTTAGGTTTCCGAGGTTTTAGTTCAGGGAAAGTTTAACTCAACCTTGAATCCTGGATTTTTCTTTTATTTTTGAGCATTAAAGTGTACCTCCTATTTATCATTTTTGCAAAGCGGTCAATCACTTGACTGTGACTCAACTTAGAAAGTTCTTCCTTTTCAACTGATAAAATAACCAGATGATTGGGCCTGTCATGTCCCATTGTGCACCTCAGAGCCAAATGTGGATCCTTCTCAACACACTGAATGACCTTTCACAGCTGTTGACTGGGATTGTGAGGAGATCTGGATGACCTGCGTTGGTGTGAGAATATGATGTTATCAAGCAGGTTGAAGGCCCTCACTGCATATCATGATAACAAGGGCTTTCTTTTCAACCATAAAGCTTTCCAAACCATTTGAATTAAATTGTTAAAGTTTTTATTCCAAATTTGTCCTGGGGTGGGACAGCTGCTGTTTGGGACATCGTAGCTCCCTAAGTCACTAGTGTCCTTCTTGTTTTGGAGGCTGGTTGTTGCTCCTCATCGCCTTCTGGTCCTGTCTCTCTATCCTTCCTGTCTCTTGTCGATCCTCCTCCTCCTTTCCTCCAGAGCGATAGCGGTAAATCTATAATTATGTAAATATCTATCATGTTAACTATATAACGACATTCTAATGTCTATATATATATATATGTATATATGTATATGTGTGTGTGTGTGTAACGTCCCTAATGTAAATGCTTAGCTTAAATCACTAATGATCATTGCGGACCTTACTCCCTCTCTCTCATCTTGTTTTACTGCTTCCTGTTCTGCTTCTGTGTGAGGAATTTCCTGATATCCATTTACAAACCAATGCAGTAATTTTCCAGTTAGTAGCCTATAAATAAATCATGTGGTTTCACTGGGAATAATAAAATTGACAGGTAAGAAACGTTACCAGGTTTCTAACCCGTCAATAAAAATAAAATGCTGCCATTAAGTTACGGTGTCCCATCCAACTTAGTTAAGAGCAGCGCCGTTAGTTACCTGCAGTTCATGCAGTGACATGCGCTGACGTGGGGGCGCTATTACATCCTCAATTTGGAGTTACCAACACACTTGCTGCGCATTTGAGTAGAAATATACGTCTCCTCCCGTTGGAATTGATGCATTAAAAAAATGTAATACTGTTGTAAATATTCATGAGATTTATACTGGGGCACAGCTAATTTATACTGGGGCACGTGCCCCAGTAAATGGGGTCTGGCGACGCCGATGGATGTTGTCAAACATTAGAGCCAGATTTGTGCGGATTTGCTTTTTGTTTTCAAGTTGTAAAATTCCAAAGTTCCAATTTTCTAATCAATTCATCAACTTTTAAGAAAATAAATGAATGCTTAAACTGAACTATCAGGTGAAATTTCTATCTGAGAATACTGTTTTGATCCATTTCACTATTTATGCAATGCTCTGGACTATCTGTATAATCTTTGGTATAAACAGAATTTCTTATCTGTATGTGTTGCAGATTTGTTTCTTGAAGAAATCTCTTATGCAGATAAGAAAAAAAAATAGAAAAAATGCATTAGACCTATGGACAAATCTTGATGCTTTTAAATTTAATATCCTTACACATACCAGAGACTACAGATCTGTTTTATGAAGACGTTTTAACAAATTCTACCCAGATAAGCCTTAATTATCTTCAGCACTAGTGGAGCCAAATAAAGACTAAACATTTCTGTGTTCCGAAGAAATTATTTTTAAATCAGAAGCCAATTAGACTGATGATTGAGAAAGAAATGCGTCAGTGTTTTAATAGTTCAGACTCAGGGATATGACAGGAAAGTGTAAATAGTCGGCCTGTGATTTTAATCAGTGTTTTTAGAAGTTTAGTGTAATTATTGCAATCTAAAACAATTCAGGCAGTTTGGGAAGCATGATGCTCTCTCACTACTAATTAGGTCTTGTGAAATTTGAGCAAATCATTCACTAATGATGGATATTATCTAACATGGCTGCACATTTTTTATATCTTATTCAAGCTACAAGCAAGGTGGGCTATAACTGCTATAGGTAAATTTAGTGAAACACATTTACTTATGTAATTTTTTTCAATTGTAAAAGTACTTTTACTTTACTAACCTCACTTTTACTTGAGTAGTATTCCTCTGATGTATTGCTTTGACCTGTTCCAATATAAATATTCATTACTTACTGGTAGAAAAAAAGGCTAAAAACATTATTTATTATGTTTAGATAGCACAGTTAAAGGTCCCTCTAAACAAAGGCATTTATCTTATTTAAAGTAATTAAGGTTTTTAGTATTTCTACAGATTTCTGATACTTTATTCTTGATTTCTGCCTTTTTTGGCTCTAGGTTACAGTGTAGATTGGAGCCTAAAGATCTAAGAGATCTGGGTCCATCATAAACTGAAAGCAAGTCTGTAAAGCTTGGTAGTGCCAAGCTTACTTAAGTGAAATGTCTGAGTACTCTAACCACCTCTGCAGAGAGATTGACTTTTCTGACACAAATTGTAAAATTGATGTCACTGCCTCCACATCACACTGATAAAATCAATCCAAAACTCTGCCTATTTGCACCATACATATTTAATGCTCTGAACTGCCATATCAATGCATTTTTTTGCACCATGTGTTTTCTCCTACACTGTTTACATAATAAGACTGCTGCACTTTAAGGAATGGAAATGTTATAAAAGCTGCACAAAACGAAATAAAGGTTGTCTAAGTTTAAATCTAAAAAGAAGTGCATTCAAATGCATTCACAAGACCTCAAGAAATTCATGTTTTCATTGCTTTAAAAAAGGCTAATTTTAAAATGGAGGTTAAATAGAGGTTAAATATGGCAAGCTCAGTGAGTATAATATAGTATGCTTATTGAAAGCTACTTGTATGTTTATGATCAAGCATTATTTATGTCTATTTGTCTATGAGCTCATTGATTCCTGGCCAGGGGCGTGTCTGCATGGTGTTTGCATGTTCTCCCTGAGCATGCCTGGGTTCCCTCTGGGTACATTGGCTTCCTCCCACAGTGCAAAAATATGACTGTGAGAAGCGAGAAAATGGATGGTTAGGTAGACTGAGCACTGTCCTAAACAAGCGCCACCTAAAGTTCAAAAAGCATCCTAGCAGGTGAAGAAATGTTTAAATCTTATTTTGTGTATTTTATAAATTTTTCTCAATTGGAGAGGTTATTGAGCAAATTTGATTAAAGTCTTTATTTTTGTCAAAAAAAAAACCTTATGAACAAATTTATTTAACAGCTTTTATATTTGATTATATTCTTCTCAGAATTCTAACACTATTTATCAGTCTGGATATGATTAACTTTTAAAGGACATAAACTTTTCAACAGGAGAAAAACTTAGTGAATTTACCATTACAAATAAAATATACCCTCTTATGCACGGCCTAATGTATACCTTGATCAATCCATCCATACAAGGGTGTCAACTATTCAATCATGATTCACATTTCATGGCCACAGGTGTCATTGTTGAGTCATTAAGGAACAAGTAAATCCAGGGTTTCAACATTCTTTTCATTTTTGTTTAGTTTAAGGTTGTTTCTGCTCTTCTGGGAATAAGATCACATAATCTATTAAACACAAGTAGTTATTTAGTCCCCAGCCTTGAGGAAGAAGCAGAGGGTTTGCACTGGATTAGAAATATAAACAATAATTACAAAATGAAAATGATCTAAAGGTGATGTTCTGGTCATATTCGGAATACAACTTCTGAAAGTACTTTTAAATATGAAATTATTACATACTGTTCAATGAATGATAAGTGTTTTTAATTTAGAGTAATTTTTTCATTTGAATGTGCTTTACTGGAGGCATCCATGTTTTGTCAAGAACACTACTGACTTACTCACCAGTTTGTGACATCACGTTTTAGAGGCATGGAAACTGTTGATCAAGTCCACACACTGCAAAAAAAGGTGAAATCTTAAATAAGTAATTTCTTCTTAAAATAAGTGCATTTTTTCTTGAATTAAGCAGATTTCCAGGTGAGACCCTTTGCCAATGGAACAAAAAAACAATTGCATTGTCTTATTTCAAGGGCAAGTGGATCCCTGTGTAAAGCCAGAATTTCAAAGGTGTATTTTATCTTAGATACCTTATTTGAAGAGTAAAAATACTCATTCCATTGGCAAATCATCTTATTTACTCCCCATTTTGAGATCATTTTTGCAGTGCAGTTGTATCAGGTGTTTGTCACAACGCCTAATTTCTTACAGATGCATGGCGACCGCGTAGTGCACTATGCAAAAAGTGCAGAGAGTCACGATTACTTCATTTGCTTTTTCTTCTCGCCAGAAGTTCGATGGTAAATCTCCTCTTCAAATTGGTAATCCAACTAATTTAACCCGTCCGGTAGGATCATAATTGAAAAGGTGAAAGAACTTTCTCTTTTTATCACTTTTTACGCATGTATTCCAGCATCCAGCTGCCATGCATGTGGGCATTGTCCGTTTCAATATAGTAGCTCTGGTGAATTTCAATGGTGAAGTCCTTCTGAAATCTTCAATAATTGTTGTTGATTGGTGATGTCTAGTAGCTCCCATTGGTTTTGCTTGTGAAGCTGGGAGAATGGTGGCTGCCAGGCTTTCATCGCGACCGCGGACGCCTACTGCTGACCGAGGTGGTGTTACTATTTTGGTAAACATGGGTCACCTGATTAATGCTAAATTCATTAAATCACTGCTAACGTATTAGTTTTAAGTATAAATAATGATCCATCGGTTATTCCTCGCCGACCAGACTTTTCCTTCAAAATGTAGATCAACATCAAACCTGAATTTCATTGCTTTGATGAGAACTTATGAAATAAGTAAAATCTTTCTGAACAGAGGAGCTATTTGTTATCTAAATCAAGGTCTGACATTATGGGACCCTGATGCATTTAGATTTTATATGACTCAATCCAAATGCATTACTAATAAATGTCAAGACCTCTCTTGAAAGTCCAATTAGTGTCTGAGTGTTTTTACAAATATCAGGTCGTGGCAATTAAAGGGTAAGTTGCCTCAGGGTTTTTTCAGTGCAAGACATTTCAGACCATGAAAATTCAAAAACAGCATTTAAGATAAGGGGTTCAACTATACATTTAGCTGTTTTTAAGTATTAAACTCAACAACAGTTTTTTTTTTTTATTTGTTTCTGTTATATTACTGGTTTCCAGATAATGTTCTATAAAAACTAAACGATGAAAAAAGAATTTGGCTTAGTTACACAATCTCTCTTTTCTAAGTTAGGCTTTAATAAAAGGTATGAATATGCATGAATTGGTGCTTCATGTCCCTAATCACATCATAACAGCTCTGGATTAGATAATGTTAGCGTATTTGCGCTTGTTCTTTCTGAGAGAAAGAAAGGCTTCAGTTGAGTTTAACCTAGATTGCAGCAGTTAACACATTTTTCCTTTAGAAAACAGAAACATATTCCTCATCCTAGATTCTTAGGTTGTGTTTCCTGGATGGGGCCATCTTTTACAGTTGCCTTTTGTATCTCTGCTTCTGTCTCCTTGAACCCCAGTCGGCCTCAGCAGATGGCCGCTCACACTGAGCCTGGTTCTACTGGAGGTTTCTTCCTGTTAAAAGGGAGTTTTTTCTCTCCACTGTCGCTACATGCATGCTGAGTGTATGGGATTGCATTCGAGTCAATGAGTCGATGCAATCAACTAATTTTCCTTAGATAGAAAACTTTGAATCAATTTGACTGCATGATCTGGGGATCTGTAAAGTGCCTTAAGATGACATGTGTTGTGAATTGGCGCTATATAAATAAACTGAATTGAAAATGAAATAGATCCCGGTAGTAGGAAGTTATCTTACCCTCAAACAAACCCTTCTGCCTTCACATCCTCTCCCATGGAAACAGCAGTGCGAGCAGCAGCACTGATGTTGGCTCTGCTTTAGAGATTAATCTAAATAACTGTTCATAAGAGAGGAAACGTCCGCGCTCAGAACAAACAGCTAGACATGCAAATGGTCCTCTCTGCTGAAAATGTCATTGCACATATGGCCCTAAAATCTGCATTATACACACAAACACAGACACTGCAGTTTTTTTTCAGTGTTCAGTATCATATTTATGAAATTCAGGATCTTTTGAACCGTGAAGTAAGACGCTGTCAAGCCATGATAAAGGATTTTTCACATGGTCGGCTGAATGCTGAAGATGTTCGTCCCTGCAAAAGATGTCTTCTTTTTAAACAAATCTTATTTGTTGAAAAGAATCATGAATTGTAAAT
The DNA here is from genome assembly GCA_018398635.1 of Cyprinodon brontotheroides. Taxonomy (NCBI): domain Eukaryota; kingdom Metazoa; phylum Chordata; class Actinopteri; order Cyprinodontiformes; family Cyprinodontidae; genus Cyprinodon; species Cyprinodon brontotheroides. The sequence continues at coordinate 31,134,366 of JAGKQL010000062.1, forward strand.
TCATGGCTTTAAACATTTTCAAAATGCAGATATAGACTTTTTTTTGTAAACCTTTAAATCTGCATTTTTTGCCATAATAATAATAATAATCATTTTTAAATTAAAGTTTTTGTTGCTGAGCCATCTTACACTTCTGATTTTGCTGTTATGTGTTTTAATGCACTTTTAAGTTATATTTTTGTGTGAATCTTCTTAGATCAAATGCATCTCACTTTGCTGCTGTTGCACAATTGTGGGACATTTCTATTCTATTCTATTCCACAATATTTCTTATTGCAAATGAAGGATTTCAAACTTTATGTGTGACACATTGCTTAGTTGATCAGCCTTTCTTTATTTGGTAGCTCCTGATACTGTATCGAAGTTATACTCAGTCTCTCAAGCCTTCGGTAGCACATCCAGGCTCAGGAGGAAAGAAGAAAATGTTTAAGCTCTGTCCTTTTCAGTTTAGAAAAGCTAAGATTAACATATCAGCTTATGAAGAAAAAAAATCTTCTTTACTGCTAATTTAAAAAACAGAAATACCTCTGTCAGCAAGGGTTGCTCTATCTGTACCCTGAAGATTCTCACAGAGTTCTTCTAAAGTGTGGAATGGATGCTGCGCTCTGTTCTGAACTCAATCATGACATAAAAATGAATCAGTGCTGCATGTAGTAAAGGGCAACTCAATCTTCCATGAGCCTTTTATGTGTGCTGTGCTGAAGGGGGAAAAAAGGTTTGAAATAACACTCTACACAAACAAAAGGAAATCACAAACATATTGGAGTTTGTGTTCAGTAATCAATCTGTTCGAATGATCCATTGGATCAGATTGGTCTGACTGCAGCTTTGTCACACCGTTCAATCCTCAGCCTAATATCGACCTGTAGGGTCACTGTATCTGTGCAGCTGCTGGATCCTGATGTCACCCGAGGATATCCTGGATTTACGCCTTCTTAGCTGTTGCTTGCCTTTTTTCCTCCTGATCATCATCAGTGAAAGTAATCCCACAGCTTTTCTGTGACAGCTGGACAAATATGTCCAGGGTCAGAGCTAAAAAATGCACCATAGCTCCCAGATATCATCAGTAACACAGTAGCACTGAGCCTAATATGGTGTGTAACAGAACTAGATACTAACCATGTGATGACCCGAAGATTATTGTCTATAAATTACCATAAAATAATGTTAAAATTCAGGAACTATCAAGAGAATTTCACTTCTTATCTTAATATGAAATATCAATAATTTAATAAAACAAATCAAGACTTCATCTTGTTATAGCCCACTCACTCAGTGCTTACCTTACCTTTTTTCACTAAAGGAAGAAAAGCTACAGCTGCCAATCAAAGAAAAATCAACAATCTTGTTCCATGTCAACATGTCTGCCTCTCTGTTCTGCAGACTCTGACACCAGCAAAGCCCTGGGTAGCTGGGTTTCTGCCAAGCATGCAACATGAGTGTCACTTTTACAATGCAGCTTGACGTGGCAGTCCCACTGCCGCGCTGCAATTTGTGTGATAAAAGCAGCCAGCTCAGACAGGAGGGAGGGTCACACAAGTCAACGTCCAGCAAGTTCTGTTTGTTCTTTTTTTTCCACCTTAGAACTTAACTAGTAAATGGTTCAAGTCGGCTGTAAAAGTTTTTTCCAGCTTCCTGTTACGACACGATGAAGGACTTTTAATCCCCATTTGAGAGCAGTTTTGGTCTGGATCAAGGCTCACACATAGTCCTTGAAAGATGCAGTGTCTTTGCAGAATGCAATGTCCTAAATGCTACCAGGATATAATTTTTACAAACCAAATATACAGTTTTTGAACAGCACTGTGTACGGATGGCAGGTATGATTTTTATGTGAAGAATATGTAGTCAGAGAGGAGAAATGGCCTGATCTATTTATTTAAAATTGTCATGATTTATTTAAGGATCTGACCCAAAATGCAGAGAAACACTCATAGAGCAAGGCAAAGGTTTAAACAGGTTTATTAAGGTAAGGGTTGAGGGGTTGGATCAGGTACTCAGAGGGCTCGTGACCCGGAGGTTTGGGAGGGTTCTTCTCTCGCTTCGAATCCAGTCTGTGTGGGTTGACCTAGTGAAGAGCGGACTCATTGGAGAGTGGACAGGTAGACCTACGTTGGACCCAGAGGAGTATGAGAGGACTGTCACTCGGAAATCCAGGAGAACTTGAATGGAACTTGTGGAGGTTAATCCCCTGCTCAGTGTGAGACTCAAATAATCCTTCCAGGGGAAGAAGGCCAAAAATCCAGCTTGCAGGATGACTGCCTGCCGAAAAGGCAAAGACAAAAACAAGGTTAGGCTCAGTGAAACAAAGACTCAGTTAGAACTCAGCTAAACTCAGCTTGGCTAGAGTACCCAAAACTAGCAAACACTCTGTCACACCTCGAGGTAGTGACAGTCCATGGCTTAAGTACTCCTCCAGATAATGATCCAACGAGACGCAGGTGTGTAGGGAGGACCAACGAGGACAGGGCGCCACCTGGTGGTCGAGGGAGAGACAAACACAAACAACAGACCACACAAACTGGATTCCTGACAAAAATAAAAATAAAAAACATCTATGGCCCTGGCCTAATAGAGGACTTCCGGGTGTGCAAACATTGCAGAGTTTTCTCTGGCTTCTGAATCATTCCAAATGTCTTAACCAGTCGTTTCCAGATAAAAAAAAATATTTATATATTTTTATACTGGAAAGATTTGTTAAATCAATTGTAAGTTGCGTTGCCCTGCGATGGACTGGCCAGCTGTCCAGGGTGGACCCCGCCCCTCGCCCGTAGACAGCTGAAAATAGGCACCAGCACCCCTCGTGACCCCATTTAGGATAAAGCGTGTCAGATAATGGATGGATGAATTGTAAGTTGCGCTATTGTCACTTTAAAGGTATTGTGATGATATAATAATATAATTGAACTTTATTGATCTCACACTGGAGTAATTTATCTCTGCATTTAACCCACCCCCTCGGGGAGCAGTGGGCTGCCATTGTGCGGCGCCCGGGGAGCAGTGTGGGGTTAAGGGTCTTGCTCAGAGACCCAGAATGGAGGCTGTGGGGATCGAACCGGGTAAATGCAAC
>JAGKQL010000062.1:31146964-31196304 GCA_018398635.1 Cyprinodon brontotheroides
GACAAATGTTACTAAACGTTACTAATCTGCGTCCTACTAAGCGGAGGCGGGAAAAACTAACAACCATGGTGGAAGATAACACAGAGAGCAGTCAATGGAGAGAAAGTGAGGTTGCTGACTTAATTCATATTTGGAAAGATAGCTCGATTCAGACCAAACTCGAAGGGTCTTACCGGAACCTGGCTCTCTTTCCTTTTGATCTTCTTAAAAAGAATTCATTCGTAATGTGCCTGCTCCTGTTGGAGAAGAACTTAAAGAAAGCTGTATACGCTCTTGGTAATACGAGTCATGTTTACTTCCACATAAATACTAGGGGCAGCTTACTACAATGTGACGTCATCAGCGTCCTTGAGTCTTTATCGCGGGACACTTGATTGAGCGGCTTTCGGTTCACACAGTAGATCACATACAAATCAGCATATACTTGAAAGTGTGAACGGACACGCGCCAAAAATCCAATTCCGCAAAAATGAATTGAGCATTAAGGCCTGTGGTGTGAATGAAAATGACGTGATAGAGTTTAAAAACAGATGTGAAGTTGCCTGCTGATAGAAAAAGGCACTGTCCTTCCTGTAGAATTTAAACCAGTACAGTACTGCACCAGAAAGATAAACCTAGTTTTCTAGGTGCTCTAATAAAATAGAGTGATAAACAGTTTCAAATGCAGCACTAAGCTCCAGTAATACCAGCACTGTGATTATCCTACAGTCTGCATTTATATGGAGGTCATGGAACACTTTGACAATGGCAACTGTAGGCTATAAATATTGACTTAAAACATAAAACTTGAACTGAAGCCCTGAGGAAATTAACATGTTTCAACCAATTTGAATCAAAAACTAAATCTTACTGTGGAACATGATATCAGTTAGATTCTTCCTGTGTTCCATATCCAGTTGAATGGGTTCAAAGTGTTACATTCCAGTACCCAGTGAGAATGGTGACACAAATTAGCATCACCATATCATACCTCACATCACAATTTCTCACTCTTCTGAAGCAGTTGATACTCTTTTGCAATTAAAACAGAATAATTACCATTAATTTAGCTCGAACAAGTGTTAAAGATAGGCTTTATGTATGCACCTTTACGCTCTATCTCTCCGGTTCTTGATAGAAATTGTAATCTTACTCAGATCAGAGAAATGCTTAGAATGTACAGAAGGCAGCTGCTCACCTGTGGGGTCACCACTAAGGAAGTGGCCCTGATTAACCGTTAAAAAGTCATTTTTACATCTCTATACTGCCACATTATCTTATTTTACATCATACATGTTAGCAGATGAGGAAACATCCATGGCTCCAGCCTTATCAAGAAGTATTACTTCATTCTTGGCTGAAGGAAACTGCTCTCATTCCATTTCAATCTTTGGTAAATGGTAAATGGTAAATGGCATGTGTACTTATATATATCGCGCCTTTATTCAAGTTAGGAGACCCGACCAAAAGCGCTTTACACTACATTCATTCACCCATTCCCACACACACTTTCACACACTGATGGTGGCAAGCTACATTAGCCAGCCACAGCTGCCCTGGGGCTCACTGACAGAGCGAGGCTGCCGTACACTGCAGGCCACCGGGCCCTCTGACACACCATCAGTGAGACAGCCCCAGGTGAAGTGTCTTGCCCAAGGACACTACTTGACAATGAAAGTGTCGGAGTAGGGGCTTGGTGCCGTTAACCAGCCGATTACAGGGCAAGCTCACTCCATCCAGCGCCCACTGTAAGCCACAGAATAAAGATTATAACTGTATATATCTGGACAGAGGAACTGTCCTGATTGGATTAAAACATCAGTTCTGAGACGCAGCAGGCACCAAGGTGTAATAAACTCACACATCTTCAATGATAATTATGCTAACACAAGTAATGATCATGATAGCAAATTCCAGATATCAATGAAAACAAAACGGGTTAAGTGAAAATGAGTTAAAAAAAAAAAAAGAGACAACCATAGGTGTTGATTGTTAGCAAAGATTACTTTTCTCTCAATTTGTGTTTGCATGATTCTTACTCCTTAGACACTCAGTCAGGGAAATCAGTCTTTATTTCATCCTCCACAGCTTTACCCAGTAAAGACCAGTCTGAACCAAACAAGACAATTCTTAACTGTAGCTGCCATATTATGCTTCTTTCAGTGTTTATTTTTGTTTTAGTTCATCCACTTAACCACATATAAAACATTAAATTGAGGGGACTTATTAAGTCCAAATGACAATGTTGAGAGGATTTGTTGAGTTGGATTGAAGAGAAAGGCCTTTTTTATTTGTTTTTAATACATTAGAGATCAATTCTTACAGGTAAAATATGGACTGATTATTATTATACGAGACGTGAGACTTTGGGCTGACTCCATTCACTGCTGCATTGTTTTACAGAACTACATCATGACTCACATATAAAGTAATTCAGGTGACAAAGTGTCTGTAGGAGCGTGCTGACCTATGCCGGTGTGCATCAGAATAGCAATTATGGTCACAGCCCCAACAGAAATTACAACATCCACCTGAATGCTGCCAGTATTTTAGATTTCTGAATGAAAAAACAGGTTGTTCTTCAAATTGATGGTTTTTACACCCCTGAGCAGGATGTTAGTCTGTCCACAGTATTCAGTTAAATTCAGTTTATTCTTTTAGGACCATTTACCAAACTATGAAATCTGAAGTTAATTTACAACACAAACGCATTAAATCCGGTTGACAGTTAAAGAATTAAAATAATACGCTCATAAAGACTGAAAAGTGATTAGATCCATTCTAGTTTGCTCTTTGTTATAGTTAAAGCACACAAATGTAGTTCCTAATGATCTCTGCAAAGAATGATAGCTAGTATGCTGTAATAGCTGGATGATTGGCTGGGAGAGGCAGTGAGAAAATATTCTATTGAGTTAATTTATAAAGCGCTAATTCACAACATATCAACCTAGGGCACTTTACAGAGAGAATGCAATAAGGTCATTATATCAGATTGGTTAAAAGTGTTTTTTTTTATTTAGGAAAACCTGGCCGATTGTATAAACTCATTGAATTAGCAGGAATTGCTCCTCCTGGATGAGCATGCAGTGACAGTAGGTATTTGCTTGCGTTGGGTCATTGACTACAACAACCCCTCCCACCAAGCATGGATGCAGCATCAATGTTGAGGAAAAACTGAAACTTTTAAAAGGAAGAAACCTGTTCAGTGCTATAGTGGGCTGTCTTGACTCGTGCAACCGGGAGAAGAGGGCTTTTGGTTACCCAACCTACGCTTCCAGTGAAGTTGTTTAATCCTTGACTATTGTCTGTATGCTGTGATTCCAATGTTTGTCTGATTCGTTGGAGAGGCCGGAACAGGTTTTACCCAGAATGCAGTTGATAGTTATAGGTGAAGCGGAGATACTGACTGCCACTGAGATTTCACACTACGGCAGGTAGGTGGTAGTGGAGACGAGTCCTTCTCGGCGGTTGAAGGCTCAAAATATCTCTTGGGGAAAGTGGATCCAAACCTTCCGTTTGAACCCCAGCTCAGGTTTAAAGCTCAGTTGATCCTTCCAGGGTGTGAAGGTCGTGAGATCCAGTGTAAAGTGGGAAAAAGTATTCAACTATTCATCCTAGTTAAATAAACTGTGAGATACGATGGATTTCACTCAGTCACATTTATTAATAATTTTTGCAAAGAGAGAACAGTCATCATACAGCCTTCATGGCATAGCATTCTGCTCTGTTCTGATCTGGGCAGGGTTCGTCCCCCCTACTTACAACAATGGAAAGCAGTCAGAGTCATAACAAATTACACACACTTTGGTTAACAGTAACATGTTATGAATAAACCTTGAGAAAGAACCTGATTTGTTATGGGAAGAAGCAATGTCTGGTCTACAAACACCAGCCTGGAAAGAAATGTGTGGCCTTGAGAGAGGAACAGACTGAGTGAAAACTTGTATAGTGAGTAAATATGAATATTAATATATCATAGAAGAAAGATAAAAAATTTCTGACAACATCCAGTTAGCAGGACAACTTCCTGCCAAGAGGCAAAGACAAAACAAAGTTAAACTAAGGTTGACAAAAGCTTGACTCAGCAAACTCAGCTTGGCTAGAGTACCTAAACTGGCAAAAACATTCTGGCGTCAAAGTAGTGGCAGTCAGCAGCTTAAGAAACACTCCGCTATGAGGTAAACATCTGCAGGTGTGTGAGGAGGCGGATCAGAACCGAAGCCTCCTGGTGGATGAAGGGAGACAAACACAGAAACACAGACACAAAAACAGAAGTCCTAACAGTTTTGGTCTGCATAGAAACAGGACTAAGCAGTGAAAAAACGTGAAACACTGGTTAATGAAATTTTTTTATGATACATCTTCAATGATATAAAACATTTATCTCCCCCCTCCTCCTTATAAAGCTCGCGAAATACCTGATCTGATGTAAAGCAGCTGATAAAAACTACAGGGAATTGACTTTGTGTGTGTTTGTAATATTAATATTCTAAAAATGGCTAAAACTACACTTGTCTCTTTCTGATACTGAAGCAACACTTTTCTGAAGTTTCCTTCTCTTCAGGTATAAGAAGGAAGAATTGAATATATGTTTAGAAAAACCTCTTTGCTTGTCTAATCACACTAAAGTAGTGGTGTTTTGGCTTTCTAAGCTTACAGAGTCAATCGACAGTACAAAGCATAATGAGTCTATCTGGAGGTCATTGGTGCATTCATGAATAGGATTCCTGGACTGATGTGCACATTAGCTGTCAGTTAGGAGATATTAAGTGTTTCCACTCTGTTAAGATGAGCCTGAGGTGTCAATCATCTGTCATAAAGTGGACGAATCCAGATGGAACAAATGAGATATGCTGTCTGTGTCCAGTCATTATTGAAAGCAGTTAATCAGAGCTCTCCGAGCAGCATGGGGCAGGCAGCTGGTGGAGCTGAAAAGTAAAGGATGTGTTTCCAAGGGATGATAAAGTTTCGACACAGTCTACAAATAAGAATGTGTATTTGTCATCTTGGTGCACAAACATACAAAAGGAGTAACAGACCTTTCAACTGAGGCATCACTGCACACAAAAACCTCTCTCAGGTTGGTCGCTTCAATCTCATCGCAGTAATTCAGGCTATTCAGGGCCACCTTTTCATCCTGCAGCAGCTCATCAACCATAAGATGAGTTCTTCATCTTGTCCTCCTCTGTGTGACAAGCCTGAGGACAGGTGGGTGTGCAGGTGAGCCCATTGATCCAAAATGACAGGTGGTCATGGAGCCTGTTGCCTGGAGACAGTACATTGTCAGGGTTATAGGGGAGGGCCAGCCGCACCTCATGCAGGCAAGAAACAGGCTGAACCAGGTGCACACAAGCCTTGACTGATATAGGGGCAGAGCACGCTATGAAATTTCAAAATATTTCTAAATATTTCCCTTTGAAAACCTCTGAAAATTTTGACATGAACAACATATTTCTATGAAATATAACATGGAGGATTATAATCTGGGACGAAATCACAGCTTAGATACTACCAGGAATTTATCATCTTTACATCATCTCTTTACCAAAAAAGAATAGATAGATATAGTTAGTAACTTCTTTTATGGTTAACTACGATGTCCTTTGACATATTATGCCATCCTGCTGGCAGAGTTTTTGTTATTCTTGTCCTTTAAGCTTTTTTTTTGTTCAATTTGTTGGTAAATATAGCCAGATGCCATATCAACATAATTGTGAAAGGGAGCTGTTAGCCTTTTGCCTTTTCCTAGTGAATTTTAGGTAAAGCATTAGAGCCCAGTTGGGACTTTTTTAGTAGCTGCATCAATTGCCACCTTATTGTGTAGTTCAGTGGTACTGCCAGCAGATGGCACCACGTCTGGTTTCGTCAGCTAATCACACCCTGCTGCTGGGCTTCTGGCTTCTATTAAGGTTAAAAAATGTATATTATAACATTATCAGGATTGTAAATTGGCATACGGAGCCTTATTTTAACATGAGCAAATACATTTTGGTATTTTTTGGTGAAGGCAAATAACTTGACTATGTACATTTAAGACCATACTTCTCTGAGTTCGCATGAAGAAGACAGACTCAAATTTATTTATACTTTGGGATTACTCCTTCAGGGAAATTCTGGTTCCAATAGCTGATATGTAGTACAGAAGTTAAAGCAAGGTTCCATTAAAGGGGTCATAGAATGCAAAACCGAGTTTACATTGTCATAGATGAATAACCACACATTGGGTGAATTGGACGTACAGAGATGTTCAAACCCCATCGACACCTCCTTTTTCTGCAAACCTCACAATTCTAAATCTACACCATAAAACGGGAAAATTCAAACGAAGCCCCGAGTTGACGTAAACTCGGGATGTTGCCTTAATTGGTTCTGGCCTGTACGTTTGTGATGACCCGAAATTGACATACAGGCCCAAGAACATGAATCGAGGTAGATGGAAGACATCAGTTTAGCTGTTTAAACTACAGTTGGGTTTACTTTTACAAGAATTACAAAGCAGGCAGTTTATATATAATAAAATATTTTTAAGTTGTAATGTCCTGGAATATGTTTCCCTTTGGTATTAAATATCTGCACAGTAGAGAGCTAACGGAAGGCTACATAGTAGCTGACTTGGGTTATTGCATTTGCACTGCAGAAACGTACTGACCTTATAAATAAGGCTGAGAAGATTTTAGAAGAAATATCCTGAAAGAAACAAATTATAAACATTTGTTTGGATATAGAATATAAAATCAGCTTTTAGTGGTTTTTAAATGCAGTCAGAGTTAAACCTTCAGCACTATCACAAGTAGTGAAAACAAACGGGACAGAAGAGGAAACAGATTCTTAAAGATTATATCTAGTGGATTAACTGTGTAAGCACATTTGAACATTTGGGGTTTAAATGTAAATGAGTTAAGTTTGTGAGTTAATTTGTTTAAAAGTAATAAAAAATGTCAAACAGTTGTTGCATCCTAATTGTCAGAATGTAACAGAAGATGTTCAGGCTCCTTGAAGGACTCACCTTTCTCCATCTGCTCCTCTGTGTGGATGGCCAAGGTCCAGGCTCGTTCATGGTTCGAGTTTGCCAGCTGTGAGCACTTTAAAATGGCACAAGGAGCACCATCTGTAGCTACTAATAGGGATGAGATGGGATGTAATGTAGTGCTAAATAATGGTGCTGGGATATTTGGCACCTCCCTGCCTCCTAACGTCCCACCGCATTAAAGTGCAATCACTTCCTGAAAGCAAGAAATAGTGTGGCCTCATCATTTAACAGGTCCGGTTGTGTTCACTATCCTGTGACGGCTGGGGCTGAGCAGCCCAGGAAATATTGATTTTTTTTTTTTTTAATCAGGTCTTTCAATCATTTCCTTTGTGTAGGAATTCGGAGGACTGGCGGTTGATGTAATACTGTGCATTATGTTGTAATCATTGTGTCTCTGTTGTCACATTTCACTTAGACTCTTTTGTTATGCAGATGCTCTTTGTCAAACATTGCTGCGGCGCGCTACAGCCTCCTGAGACCTGGACCAGACAAGAATCACAGATGGATTGATTTTTCTATTGTTATTGTTATGGACTTGTAACACATGTGAATCACTGTGCTACCTGTAGTAAGGGCAACGGCTGACATGCAAAGATGGTTCATAGAAATCAATTCTGTTCTCTGCTGGGTAAACTGATTACTGTCACTCTAATTTGTTATGTTGTCAGAAATATTACCTTAATCATCTGGAACCATTTATCCAACTAAAAGCAGTTTGTAGAATTTTCAGGTCAATAGAAGAGAATAGAAAATAATATAATACCTTAGTTAATTCATTAATTTTTCTTTCTTTTATTAAGACTTTAACCACTCTGGAAAAATGTCCAAATAGAATAGAATAGAACAATATTTTACTGTCCCACTGGGAGAAATGTATTAGTATATTAGCATAAGGATTTAAAAGTGTCCAGAATGTGCATTTTAAAGTATAATAATGCAATACAGCACCATCAGCAATTAAACAGCTTGAAAGTAGCACCTAGCAGCTACTGGGAGGAGGGATGTGTGATGATGCTCCTTGGTGCACCTTCAGTAGGGTGAATACTCTTTCTCTGGTTCAGCAACAGCTTTTTGCATGGAGTTGGAGACGTTGTCCAATAGTGATGTTTTAATGATCTGGTGATTTGGATTTTTGGTTGTTTTTAAGTTTTTTATTTGGATTTTCAGCTACACTTTGATTTATGTTTTGTGTTTTCTAGTTATTAGTTTAATTTCCTTTGGTGTCATATAAGCCTCCCTTAGATTTAACTAAGCCCTGTTATATTCCCTTGTTAGTCTCCTATGCCATAGTTCCTCTCTCCTTCCACCCCCAGACAGACAGACAGACAGACAGACAGACAGACAGACAGACAGACAGACAGACAGACAGATAGATTAAAATGCATAAATATCAATTCCCACATAGTAGCCCTAGTGTAAGCTGGTGCAGCAGGTTACAGTCCAAGAAGAAGAGTAGGCCTGACCAATCAACTGGCTTTGATGTGGCCTGTGACCAATAAATTGAAGTGCTGTGTATTTACATTGGTATGTGACACACAGGGTTTACTGCTGAGGCCCTGCTTCAGAGATGCCTTCTCTCTGAATCTACAGCTACCAGCTCAGGCTTAAGTTTTCTACTCCTCTGCTATGAACTCCAACCACTGCAATATTATCAAGTACAAATAAAACAGATATTTTACTAATAAAGACGTAGGGCCTCTTGCCTACACTGTAGCAGAGCATGTTTGTAATTCCAAATCAGCTAAAAAAAAAAAAAAAACTCATAAAAGACCAAATAAGTATTTTATTGTAATTCCCTTATAAGCTATACCCCCACTGATACCAATGATGCAAAGGCACATCAAAAAAAACCCTTTCATTCTTTAATAGAGCATTAAAGGGAGTCTTGGGTTACAAGGCAAACTTGAAAACTGTATTTAAACGCCAATATCGTTGAGAATGATGAGCAGTTTGGATATGTTAAGGAAAGGCTGGTGGTTTGCATTAGACAAATTTACAACATACACTTCTTTTCACGAATAACCTCTGGATTTGACATAACAAGAATTCATTGCACAAGAATTCATTACAATATTGCAGTATAATACTGTATCTGAGTATTCTACTGTGAAACTGATGTTTGCACAAAGGATTACTTTAAATCTAGTACAGTACAATACTACATTTTTCTTTTTTTCTTTTTGATAAAACAGTCCGTTACGGTACAATTTGACACACCTGATTTGCTTGTTTGCAATCTGTCTTGGATTTCAGAGTTGTTGTGACATCAATACCAGCATCTAAAATGCTGTTAATAGTGATCAAAGTGAAGGTATCAGTAGTGGAGCTGAGATACCAATCCTATATCTAATTTATTAAAATGGAATCTATTTACGGATTAGCTTTATGTGCTGCCTTTTGCTATTTAAAGGAGAACACCAGTTTTTTTTTTACATTGTCCCCCTGATTTTACGTTATTACATCATGTTCTACTCACCCATATTAGTTTTGTGTCATTTGAAGAGATTCGGTTTTGTAATCAAAGTAACGTCTTCCTATGGGCAACGACTTGAAGGCACAAACTAAACTGTTCATCATTTATTCTTAATGGTATGCCAGCATTCATAACATGTAGGGGAATCACTGTCTCCCAGACATCCGCGGTTATATTTTTTTATTTTTTATTTTTTAAATCAAAGCGGAGTGTGTATGATGTCATCCGCGCGCCGGACTGGAGTCGTAACAGGAAGCCCGGGTCACAGGCAGCTACGCTCTACCCCTTCTATTCATTGGGCTAGCTAATCTGAATCGTTCAATTCCATTTGGAGAGCGAGATCATCTGTTGTAGCAGCACTAGACATCTTCCAGGCATAAATACATAGTTGGGTTTTTGCTGCTTTTGTTTCTTTTTTTTGGTTTGTTTTACAGTTTTTAAAGCTTTTTATGGACCCTGAAAGACAGAAGATCAGCATATCTGTTGTATCTATCTGTGCCACTCCAGGTCAATGCTGCAATCGACCAAATCATCTAAGTTAACGGTGTCAAGCTCCCAAACTCAAGTAGGTTGCTCTTTAAATGATGTTTGGTCATGTATGCCACATTATAAAATATAGATCATCTGAATCGTCAGTTTTCTTCTGGTTTATTTTACTAAAGTGTAGAAACAGTAATATTTTGCACTCGTTCGATTCAAACCACGATATAAAGGATCAGATCATCAACATGTGTTTAAAGCCAGATTTTTCTAAAGACTTTTATAGGAAAGTAGCTTTGTATTGAGATTGAATCACACATTTGTTATCAAATAATGCTGAAATATTATTCCTTTTCTTTAGCTTTCATATTAAATCTATTGACAAGACCAACCCTTTTTGTCAAATTTGATATCTTCTTTATTTTGAGATAAGAATGAGACAATTATTTCTCTTAACATTCAATATATATTTTCATTATATTAGCTTTTTTACATTGCATGAGCAGCAAAAACTGCTGGGATTTTTCTTTTTAATCAGAGAGAAATACCCTGATCTAAAAAAATGTAAGATTTGGTGAACTATTTCACTTTTCATGCTTGAAGCAGTTGCAACTGTGAATTTTCAAACAGGTACAGCTCTGCTCATCTTCATCCTCCCACTTTCTATTGGCCATCAGACCTGAAGTAATCTGAAGTGGTAAGGCCACAGGTTTATGAGGGCTTGTGACCTTAAGCAGACCTGCAATGATAAACAAGAGGATGGACACTTCTACATGACATTGGGAAAAGGCAGCCAGTGGCCCGAAGCAGCTTCATTAACGCCGGAACATTAACTGTAAATCCAAGCAAAGCCAGAGAGAGGCCCCAACGGCAGCCCGTGAGGGTCAATCTGCAATAAAAGGCATCCCTTTTCATAGCCTGCGGCAGAAAGACTAGAGACCTCCCTCCACTCTCCGAGCCATTAACTTCACCCTTTCATGGCGGGCAGAGCGGTCGGTAACTGAGCTCCCATAATCCCGAGCATTACCTTCACCTGACCTTCGTATGCCCAAGGAAAGAGTGAGGATGGATGAAATAATGGGACAGCTGAAGAGAGGCAGCAGCTGTTGGAAGATGATTCAGTAAAGACGAGGTGAAAACAGAGTTATTGTAAGTATTTTATAATTTAAGGGAAGGCGTCTGAAGGACGAGGATTAGGGAATCAAACGGTGACCCCAATCAATCGCGGAATTTTAATCATGCCCAAGTTTATAGGACGTTTTGAGAATAAGAACAGGGCTTGTTGCTGTGGAAATAAACAATTAAAACCAGCTGTTTAAAAGTTATTTCTTTCATCATATGAATTGGTTCATTAGTGCAAAAGATCTTTGCTCGGCGGAACTTTGCCTGTTCTACATCTAGTTCAGGGGCGAATGCGTGTTTCTTGATTCTTTTTATCTCCATTTTGCATTGCAGGATGTCCTTGGAATGAGAAAATACTGCTTTGATGTAAATATGCAGCGAGTTGGAGATGTGCAGCTTCTTATGTTAGTTCACAACTTCTGGTTCCTGAATATCAGAAAGCATTTTATTGCATATTGTTTGCTTGCAATTATAGAGAATAAGAACATTTGATCTATGACATAGTACATTAATTCAATTCAATTTCAATTCAGTTTATTTCTATAAGCGCCAAATCACAACAACACGTATCATCTCAAAGGCACTTTTACAGTCTTCAACCAGATCATACAGTCAGATTGATTCAAAGTTTTGCACCTATCTAAGAAAAACCAGTTGATTTGCATCATTTCTACCATTTGACTCTCAAATACAATCCCTCACACTCAAGCATGCTTGTAGCTTACAGTGGAGAGGAAAACTCCCATCTAACAGGAAGGAAACCTCCAGCAGAACCACAGGCTCAGTTGTGGATGGGCCATCTGCTGAGGCTTCATTCTGGGGTTCAAGGAGACAGAAGCAGAGATACAAAAGCAGCTGTAAAAGGCGCCCCTCGTCCCAGGAAACACACAGCCAGGCAGATCTTTGAAGTCCCGGAGGCCAGCTCCCATGTCAGAGGATCTAAGAGAGCTAACATCCAGTTAGTCACAGTCAGAGAAACAGGATCACACTGGAAAACAGGCTGATCTCAGCTTCGGAAGATTAGAGATGTTTGGTGGGGCTGATGATGGAAAGTTATTTCTCACATAATTTGCATTTTCATAGACAACTTTTAGAAACAAAAACAACAAAAATCTGTGGAAATTTTTAATTGGAATGAGTTTCATGTAAGAATTGGTAAAGGAAATCATTTTACTGATCAGCCTCCATGTAGTAGCATTAAGATTATTATCATTGATGATGTGTGAGTTTATTACACCCTAATATTACACTGGAAAAAAACAAAATCTAGCTAAGTATTTTTTTCTTAAAATAAGTGCATTTGTTCTTGGATTGAGGAGATAAAATAGACATTTTGCCAATGGAACAAGACAATTTACACTTTAAAATAAGAAAACACAATTACATTGACTTATTTCAAGTGCATATTATCTAATTATCTTATTTTAACAGTAAAAATACCAATTCTATTGGCAAACTCTCTCATTTACCTACTCAAATTTAGGGTAAATACACTCAATTTAAGACAATTTCACTTATCTCTAGATTGTTTTTGCAGAGTAGCTGGATAAATGATGTGATGATGTGGCATACTGAAGTATAAAATCTCTTCCTGCTGGTCAGGGCCACTTCCTGAGAGGTAAGCCCGGTTGGTAATCTTAAGCAACTTCTCTGATCTGAATAAGATTACAATTTCTATTAAAATCAGTTTTCATGTGTCATGGTTATTTAAAACATAAACCTTATGAAGTGTTATTTAAAGAGTTTTTTTCTTGAGTGATCTCTTTTCAGGAAAACAAACCGAAGAGAAAAGCTTCAAGGTCTAAACACAGAGCTTTCCTTTATAACAGTAGGATGTGTTGGTAAGGATGTCAAGCATGCAAAACCATCAGGTTTGTGCTGAAAAGCAAGCCTTATACAATATTTGACCTTCCAGTTATAAGCTAAATTAGTCTTTCTCTGAGTAGGGGCCCCCTAGGGGAGGTTTATAGGATGCTAGGCAGCAATATTTACAAAACCTGGGTGAGGTTTACAATAAGATGCAGAAAAACACCAGTTTAAACTTTTGGGAAAAAAGCAATGGCCTGCAGCATTAAAACATGGGTTCATGTTCCTCTCCTCTACGTTTCTGTCGGCCTCTTGTAGCAAGAGTACCACACTGCAGCCAAAACGCAGCCATTTTTGCAACAAGGGACAGAAGCACACAGTGGAAGTCGGTTCTAAAATCAAAATTAGTTCCAACAGGAATTTATTGAAGTTGTATTAAACAACTGTTTGTTTAGGTTTCTCATCCACCAAATTAGGATTAAGATTAGCCCTCAGGGAAAGAAATACACTGAATCTGCCAAATTAGGTTTAGGTTTTGTGCAAAACTTCTAATGCAAGCTTCTTTTTTTTTCTGCATTTGAAAGAATTATTTAAACATCTTTACAAACAATATTTAGAAGTAGCTTCTTTAAAAATCTTTAAAGTAGAGTATAAATTAAAATTTCATTGCCTTAAGTTTTAAAAAACAACCATATAGCAAAAGAGATTTAAAAATTCTACTGCAGGACCTAACTTCTTTTATGCTTTTCAGATATGGATTATAAAAATGAAGCTGCTTGCCTCTCTCTGATGGTGCACCCTGTGCTGCCTTCAGCAGAACAGGACTTCAATATATCATTTATAAAGTTTCACAAAGCTCATATCTACTGCAAACATTTCACAACATCTAGATAAATGCTTCCTCATCCTCCTTTTTGTGGTATTAAACAGCGTCTCAGGCGTACATTACAAAAAAACTTTTCAACATTGTACAAATCACCCCTTATTGACTAGCATTGACTCCGCCAGATGGATTTGCTGGATTTGCTCCGCATATCCATCTGGAAACCTCCCGGTTGAGTAATTTTGGGAAGGGCGAAAATACTGGTTAAGCTGATTGGCCTATGTTGGTGATAGGCGGGGCCAAATAAACCAATCCAGATCAGCTGAGGAAACATATGGCGTACTAACAGGCGACGGCGAAACACAACCACAAGCCAGGTACAAACCCAATTGATAGATCAAACTCTTGCGAAACCAGTCGGGAGAAGAGCAAAAACATCTTTTCCTCTGAGAAAAGCCTCCAGAGCAGTGTTTTGCTCTTCTTTCAGTGAAGAAATACTCTGTAATTCGATAAAACTTGCTCGATAGCCGCGCTAGCGCTAGTTTCATCGGCTGAAGCGCCATGTTCTTTTAGACTGAACTGTCAAAGCGCTTCTGGATTTAAAGCGTCCGCCTCAACCCGCCTCAAAGCCAGCGCTGATTGGGCGTTCGTTTGGTGAAGCGGCTCCAAATTTTTCTTCAATGGAGAGTCACCAGACTGATCTGCAAGTGAAACCTTGAAAGCTCGCGAGATCAGGATGGTCTCACGAGGCTACTTATTAACATGACTGCAATACAGTGCTGCCAAACCATAGGACAGACCTTCAATAAAAAAAATATTTCTTAAGGTTAATTCTCCCACATTCTTAGTGGCTGCTTATGTTTTTTTTGCTTGTTTTTTTACATGACTAGTGAGCAACAAGTTTCCGCACCTTGAGTTTTCATCACAGTTTCCTCTCAGTTGGATGTGGGGAACTGAAAGCTTGAGCTCTAGGAGAATCTTGTAGAAATATTGTATGACATTGAGGCACAGGCGACTTTTTTTTTGGAATAGAACAGAATTCAACTTTATTGACATTAAACGAAATGAACTCTCTGTATTTAACCCATCCCTTTGGGGAGCAGTGGGCTGTCATTGTGCGGCACCATGGGAGCAGTGGTGGGGTTAAAGGTCTTTGCTCAGAGACCCAGAGTGGCAGCCTGTGGGAGTGGGGCTTGAACTCAGAACCACTCCCGCCCTTTTAGCTCCACTACTCCACTCATACCACTCCCCCCTATTTAGCAGGTTGACCATGTATGCCACTGTTTCTTTTTTCTTTCCCAACCATTTATCTCAATGCGCAGAGATTCATCCAGCTCCGTCATATGCAGACCCAAATCCCTCCGACTTGGTGGCTACATGCACACAACTTCTCTGCAGCCTGTAGTAAAAAAGCTGGCAGACAAACACCAGCTGCAGGGCTCTCCCTAGATTTCTCAGGCTTTCATTTATTTTCCTAAAAACTTAATTTCTGCTTTCTCCCTTTCTTTAGGTTTCAGATTGGTTTCAATTGAACATTTATTATGAACAGTTGTTAGCCATTTCTGGTTGTCAATTGTTTACTTAGCATATAAATGTATGATTGCTAGCTTTTTTTTAATTTAATTCTGTGATTATTAAAGTTTGAATAAACATATTTAGCCATTCTGCAACTTAATTGAGGATAAAAGTTGGATTAAATTATTATTAAACGCATATAAATATGTTTTCTATTGACATGGCTTTGCTGTTCTCTAGAAAAATAACAAAATAATTTCTGCTTTTTAAAGAGTTCTGATGACAAATATAGAAGCAAAAAATATATAAAATATAAAAGCAGCAATAATTACAGTAATATTAATTTTGTTTAGTAAATGAGGACTTTATGCTTGTGAAAAGGAGGTAAATCAACTTTGGTGCTCAGATGAGTCTCTGGCTTCATTTGAATTGGTTTGATGGACCAATGTATGCAAGTAATATTTATTGCAATACTCAATCATTTTTATTGTTGCCAAACTGACAAAAAAAAAAGATTAAACTTGAAGTTTAAGAAGATTTGAAGGGACCCCAGAGACTTCCATGGAATGATGGTTTGTCCAGCTGATTTCTTACCTCTTTTGCATCGAAACAGGAGAAAGATACCAATCTCCTGTCATTCTGCAAAGAAAACCAGGATCTAAAGATTCATGGATTAATTTAAGAGTTTCGAATAATTAACTCCAGTCTTCTATCTGTGTTTAGAGCCTCTGCATCCAGACTGCATCTGCAGGTCACCTGAACATCATTTCTGGAGCTCAGCCCTCAGGGAGCTCAGGAAGGCATACCCAGGGAGCTCAGCCTAAAATTATTACATCATGAGCCATGAGTTTTGAATTCTAATATTGCATGCTGCTCTGTGTGTGGTCCTGACTCAGACACAGCAGGCTACAGAGCACTTTGTTTGGTTATAAGACCCCAAGCACACAAAGGGAGCCTGCTGGAAAAAAAGGTCTAGAAATAGAATGAAAGAATTATTCCGTTGGGGACCTTAAGGAGAAATATGGATGTCCTGCAGGGTGGATACACCCAAAGCCCTCTGAACAACAGAGCACTCTGAGTTCCAGTTGCTCTCACCTCGTTTTATACTCACACAAATGGAAAGGCATGAGTGGGAAGTTGTTTGTGCTCATGCATGTTTGTTAGGGCGCCATTTGAGAATAAACCCCTGCTGATCTCCAGAATAGGAAAAAAAGGTGTTTGACCTTTAGCTTCTTTTTGAACAGTTTTTCTTTTAGAGAGAAACATACATATAATTATCCAACATTTCTACAGACCTGCTTCCGTGATCTAAGCCCATGATTTAATCTGAAGTCTTTTCCTTCAGAGTAAATTTTTCAGGCATCACACCAGCAGCCTTTTAGCTTTCAGCTCGTTTAATTCCTGATTCATAGATGACAATAGCCGCTTCAAGATGTCCTTCACTGGTAGGAAAATGGAACAAAAGTAGATTAAAAAAATTTTAAAAACTCATGCTCTTTATTTCTTTGCTGTGTCAATTCCACCCCAGTGCACAATAAGATATCATTAAGAGACAAGATATTAGGAAAATGCCTAATTAGGCATAATAATGCTGGACTTCCTCCGCGTTGTAGTTACTGTAAATTGTCCATAATTTAAACATTTCAGCATTCGGGCTCTTCTAATGCTTATTTTAAGCTATTTTTAAGCTATTGAATCGCTCATACAAGCTTACTTTCCAAAAGAAATTGTAAGTTATCCACATTTCAGACTCACCACCAGTAAGGGAAAATAGGCACGAGCACGTAGCACGGCCTGACGTAAACATATCACCATAATGATTGACAAAAAGAACATCCTCCACTATACCTTTAACCCTATAATGCCTATTGTATCGTATTTGATACATACATGTTTCTGAAATGTTTTGGGTCTGACACCTTTTGCATAATTTAATGGTAAAAACTTTTGCTCAAAATCCTATTGTACACAATCAGATATACCTGATAACAGAGGGCAGAAGACTACACAAAAAATAATCCTGACTTATCAAAGATAGTAATAAATTATTAATATCAAAAAATGTATTTCTGTTTTTCTTTTTACATATTTTGTTAAAAGGGCAAATAAGGACTTAAAACCAGTTAAAAGTACTTTTCTGTTCTGTTTTATTCTTGGACGGGCTTTAAATGGTTAAATATGTAAATCCTAAAAAACACACAAAGAGCAACAATTAAGAAAACCTTCTTGGTATCAGACCTGCAATTGGATAATAATTAAGTCTGATGGAAACTTTCCTTAAGTAGAGTTCTTGTTCCCAAAGTAACATGAATGCAGCATCAATCTAAGCAAGTAAATCTGTTCCGATCCAGATTAAGCCAGATCTGAATGTAACTGACAAACTTCTCGTTTAAAGACGGGCGACTGTTCAGACAAAATGGCTGAAAAAACTTATAAAACCTGCTCCTAGAGTTTAGAGAATTGAAGCCAAGTTGGATTAGACAGTTTTGGTTTTGTTTGAAAAGCTATTGAGAATGTATACAGACTCTAAAATATGCTATTTGCTGAATGAACAACCAACTGAGAAGATTACTCAAGCCACACTTCATTTAAGATGAAAAACCTACTAAATGTGCTCTATTTCAGAAGTAATTTCAGCTTTAGCTCCACCTGGACTAAATTCCTCTAAACTTTTCTGACCTGATAAGCTTTGGTGTGGATGAAGGTTTGCATTTCTATTTTTTTTCTCTCATCTACAGTTAATTCACACTGGAAAGTGATCTAGAAATACGTACAGCTTTCTTAAATTAACCGTATTTACCCTTAATTTGAGTAGGTAAATGAGATAGTTTGCCAATGGAATAAGTATGTTTACTCTTGAAATAAGATAATTAGATAATATGTATTTGAAATAAGACAATGGAATTGTGTTTTCTTATTTTTAGTGTAAATGTCTTGTTCCATTGGCAAAAAGAACAAATCCACTTATTTTAAGAAAAAAATGGCTAATCTAGATTTCGTTTTTTTCCAGTGCAGTGCTTGAAGTTTACATATCCTCCCATTAAAGAAAAGATAAAATCACTTCAATAATAATACAAAGCTTAATAAATAAATAATAATACATAAAAATTGCTAAATGATAATTTAGAGAAATAAAATATTGATTTTGAATGTTTCTATTAAAAATAATTTTTAAAACAAACTATAGGCCATACAAATGAAAGTACCTTGCTCTTGAAGAGTGAACCAACACACCTGTCAACAGAAGTCTGACTGAACGTAACAGAAAACATCTAATTTCAGTGATTCCCTCAAAGTGTTCTTTATTTTTACATTGTCAATTTTGATTTGTTTTACTGGCATCTGGTTTTATTCTGTCTTTAATGGAAGAATATGTAAACTTTCAAGCAAAACTCTATAATAAGGCTGGGCATTTAATTGTATTTGCGGTATATTCGCAATTTAACAAAATGCAACTTTTAAATTGCAGAAGTACCGAATTTTGGTCAGGTTACATTTAACAAGACAAGAGGATTTTTTTTTTCTCAATACAGCTCTTTAATTGGTGTTAATATCTTTACAGTGGGTTTGCTCCCACAAAAAACAAAACTTCCAGCTAGCATGCTTTGCAAGTGGAAATAAACATCTTTTCAAACAAAGTTCAAAGTAAAGTTCTTCAAAAATGGATTTTGGACAAGCAAGCTTTTCAGCTAATGAAAATGCTGAAACCCTACAGTGAAATAACATCACACTTGTTATTAGTGCAGAGGAAAATCAAAATAAAATCACAATTTCTTTTCACTACCCTTTTCTTTAAGAATGTATATTCCACCAGAAAACACAACTTCTGTTGTTCTTTTTCCTATTTACAAAAAATATTTCATTAACTGCTTAAAAGGACAGAGCTAAAATAAGTTAAATAAGAGCAACTGGATGTACATCAGCAGCTGGTAGCCATATTTCTCAGTAATGAGGGAAAACGTTTCTGTAACTGGTCTAAGTTCAGTTTGTTCCTCAGGGGCGGAGCTAGATGAGGGGCCAGGGGTGGCCATGGCCACCCTTAGCCAATCACTGGCCACCACTGTGGCCACCCCTACTATGTTTTCCTTGTAATACAGACAGTGGCAGCAGTAATACTCTGAAGGGGAATGTTCAAACTTATTAAACATTTAATCTTTTCATATATCAACAACTACTTGACAACAGAAACACTGCGGTTAATTATGCACATCAATATACAAACATTTAAGATGCTAGATACAGAATTCATGCTCTTTTCAGAACTAAATTTTGAATGATTTGGGGTAAAGATAAAATGATGTGCCTCTGCAAGTCATCTGGGAGTCCTCCGTGTTGGAGCCTATTAAGAATTAGATTAATTTATTTTTTGCAAAATTATTAATGTTAAAGATCTACGGTTGTGTGAATGGTAGAGCTATTGTTTATTTGTTTATGTATTGGTTTGGCTTTGACCCTCCTCCTTGTCAGTCCGCCTCCTGCTGAGATTAACAAGTAGAAGCAGCTGATGAGGTGGATCTGATTGTTTGTTTGAAGGAGTGAGGAGTGCAACAGTTTTTTCACACACATCACTTAACTTTTATATTTGAATTTTTTTTGTAAAGTCAACTCTGTGAATATTTCCGTATTTTTTCATAAGTAAAGAAAACACCCCTTTTTTTGAAACAAGGAAATTCTCCACGAGTGCTTTTTGTTTTGTGAGTCGAAAAACCTCCTCCTAAAACTACTCTGACAAATTTTTATTTTTTTTTTTGGAAACTATTTTGATGCAAGAGTAGCCGTAACATTCAGTGAAATCATAGATAAATAATTACTTTAATAATAACTTAAAAATTCATTAAATGTTAGTAGATTAGTAGATTTAAATATAATAAATTTGCAGAATGATTATGGATAAAAATAGGTAATGACAATGTAAAATATGTGCGCCCCAGAGCTCAAAGCTGAAAGAATTTTGTCCACTATACCTTTTATTTTTTCTTTATTTAGAAAATATAAATGTTGTGCTTATTCCTGTTTGAACAGTGTAGATTGACCCTGAGGTTCTGGTGCCTCTGGTACAGTGGTTATTGACTGGCCACGCCTATTTTCTGGCTACGCCTCTGTTGTTCCTTATAATTCTCTACGGTCAGTCAAAGATACATGCTAGTCATGGTTAGGGTGGCCAGATGTCCGGCTTTAGGGCGGACAGTCGGATTTTCATTGCACTGTCCGGCGTCCGGCGCTGCACCCAGCCGGACGTGTATTTGTCCTCCTTACCCCAGATTCCACATACTCCGTCAGCGCTCCGCCCCACATCACGTCTGAGTACTTGTCTGTCATGTAAATCAATGAGAGCTGTTCCACATCCTCCGCTCGTCACGCCCGCACGTACGTCTTCTCCGTCCTTCACCGTCAAAATACGGAGCTGAGCTATTTTTTGCTCCCCTCCGGTCCGTCCAGATCAAGACCCGCTATTGCAATCGCACCAAACAGAAAA
Organism: Cyprinodon brontotheroides; assembly: GCA_018398635.1. Taxonomy (NCBI): domain Eukaryota; kingdom Metazoa; phylum Chordata; class Actinopteri; order Cyprinodontiformes; family Cyprinodontidae; genus Cyprinodon; species Cyprinodon brontotheroides. The sequence goes on from JAGKQL010000062.1 coordinate 31,167,669, forward strand.
AAGAATGTAGAGAAGACCCGGTTTGTCAAATTAAATTATAGTAAAACAGATCGGTATCTAGAAATTAGAGCATAGTTTGTATATATTCCCAAAAACTAAGAGCAATTAATTAAATAATCGGATGCAGACTATTGGTGCTTCAACAGACCAGGAAGAAGTTGTGAGATTCTAGAGTGAATCTCACAACTTTAAAAAAAAATTCTTATTGCAGGAATGGATGAAGAGATGATGAGTTTGGAAGCAGAGAATAAACAGAGTTCATACAAACTATGTATGATCCTAGTTATCCCTGTTACAAAAATCCACAACAGAAAGAAAATATTTGGGCAGAAACTGAACATCTGCTGGATGATGATGGGGATTTTTTTAATATGTCAGATTAAATTAAGCGTTCACAGGTTTTATACAGGAATGAGGAACTCTAATTTAATGCTCTTTTAATGCTATTAGAAATAATTTTAATGCCATCAACAAGTATCATGTACACAAGTTATTAGTTTACATGAAATAAGGAGCTGTAAGCACAGTTCCATGACTCAAGTTTTTTATATATATATATATATATAGATAGATAGATATATAGATAGATATGGATAGATAGATAGATATATAGATAGATATGGATAGATAGAGAACATGGTGAAATCATCTTTACTCTCGACAGGCTGCAGCCATGTCATGAATTCCTCTTTTCCAGCCACTTTTTGCAGTTTGCATCGTCCTATTCTCTAGCTCTTTCTCGAGCTTCTTTTCCAAACAACTGCTTTATGATCAATTGCAGCAGTTCTGCGCAAATTAATTGTGTTAAAAAATGGTCACTTTTTAAACACCACAATGTATTAAATAAATACAAATGCTGGGAACCAATTCTTTTTTACATTTCTTTAATATTTTGTTCTATTCAGCTACACAAGCATCCTCTTTAAACTACTAAGAATTGTGCTATAAATGTGACTTTACCCGATTCTTATGTACACCTTAGTAATTTATTGATATGCCGCACAATGTCCTCCTTTTTGGTGCTATAGAAATGGCCACCCTAGTCATGGTTAGCATTTTACTTTACGCCTTATTACACAGTTTATATCACAAAACTTTGGAATTGTAATGATATCTTATAAAAGCTTGTTGCCAAAGAGCCACGGACAAAACGTTGCATCATTCTTAGATTCTTCATAATATTGAAGAAGTTAAAGACAAACTTCGGATTTCTCATGAGCTTCCATATAAATTCTGATGAATTTTTCCTTCAGTCAGATTAAGTCTGCATCAAGCTTGAGAGCAGAATGAATAAAGTCATGATTTAATGATCAGAAATGCAGTTCAGTGGATCCATCTGCATAACATGAGATGTTTTTTTTGTACTGCAACAGATCTCTATAGAAGTTCAGGGATTTGCAGAAAGCCTGATGGGCCAAACATTTGTTTTATTGTCATGGGGACAGTCTCTTCTGTGTTTCACGGCAGTTTTTTGTGTGACATAAACATGGAGGATAATTTGAGCCACAGAGGAGCACAGTGAATCACTTAAAATCATTATAATTGTTGTGCAAAAATGGCAAGGGGATTTACAGCAGAGCCACGGCGCCCTCTGCAGGTGAAAAGGAGAGGTTTATTCCCTCTCAAATGTGACAATGAAAAATACCTAAACAGGAAACAGGAGAAAACAGATGTATTCAGATGTTTCTGTTGCTAGAACATTGCTCTCTCATCAGCTCTGGTGAAACATTAACTGCAGTGGTGCTTCTCTATGCTGGAAAACAGCAGCTTCAGAGGAAATATTATCATTTCATTTCCTTAAAGGATGACTGTCTTTGTTTCTCTGGAAGTTACATACTCTGCTCTCTCACTGGGACTAAAATTTACCCTGAAAGCTCCAGACATGTGGAGCAGAAAACATTCCTCACTGAAGCTTTTTAAATACATGTTGTATTTGGTGAAGTTTGCTAATTATTGCTGCAAGCAAAGAAAGTGTTTCGTAAATGGAAATGTGAAGAAACACAGTTTGTAAAAAAACATTAAGATTAAAAAAAGGTTTTAGAAGAAATTTTGCCTTTTCACAGAATTCATTCACATTTTTCTCAAAAAATATTTTGTATATTTTATTTTTCACATTTAATTTTTTTTTGTCTTTCTCAGGTTTATTTTTATGAATTGCATTATTTTCAAATTACATTCACTGATCAAATTCTATTCACTTCACCGTGTTGTTGCCAACGGTCAAGTAGACTAATAGAAAAGTATCTTTGGTCCCAGCCCCCCAGAAATGAAAAGAATTTGTTGAAATAAATCTGCGAGACAGATATTTAAAAATATATTTTGTGAAAATATAAAATCTGTAAAAGAAAACAAAAAAGGGTAAAAATAAGTAGATAAAAAATTGGTAAACAAATCTTAAAAACCCCCAGAAAACAACAAAACCTCTTTTTGAATAAAACATAGCTTGATGGTTGCATTTCTTTTTTTTTTTTCAGATTTCAATGTATTAATGTGTTTTTTGCTTGGAACAAAATGGTATAAAATTAATTCCATACATGTTGCAGCCTCAGTAGAAAAATAGAGACAGACTCATATGCTTGGTGTTCACAAAAAACCCACAGCTGCGTTAAAATCTGAAGATTATCTCGCTCCAGTCTCACACTAAGGTCCACTACGGCTAATTGCAGATATACTAACTCAAAGACACACCCAGGATCCACCTACACTCTATGTACTCCTGCAATCAATCACATTTCTTCCTTCACTTCTCCTTCCATTCACACAGAAACTTTGCTGCAGATTTACATGAAAACTCCTGTACCATAAAAACAAAACAAGGTTATCATTTAAGATAAAACGGATGAGTGGAAAGATGAATGCAGCACACGAGGTGTTTTGCTAATGAATATTGTCCAGTTGGAAGGAGGAACAAAATAAACGAGTAATGAAGCACAAACATAGAAAAACAGGAGGTTTCAGAATGAAAGGGAAGGATTTATTCTCCTACAGGGAGCTGAGAGGATCAGAGGAACAAAGCAGGAAAATGTTCTTTGCTCTAAAAAGCAAAACATTGGACAGCTCCCTAAACGTTTTTTCTTTTTTTTTTTTTACTTCGTGTTATGTTGAGGGACTGTTTCAATTTCTGAAAAACTTATAATAATAATAAAGCAGGAAAGCACATGAATATGTACGGAGCCCTCAAAGGGATATGGAGGGAGAAAAAAAAACTTTTGCAAGATCCCACAATACTTTTGTAAGATCTCGCCAAAAAATAAGCTTTTGCAAGATCCCGCAACACTTTTGCAGGATTTCGCAAAACGTTTTGCCATGTCAGCGAACCGGAAGTAAAACAGACACACAACAGTGGAGGTGCAAAGTGTACTGCTATGGGAGGATAATACGCCAATCTGTCAGTTACAACCATGGAGGATGATTTGGAGAGGTTCTTAATTTAAATAAAAATAAAGTCCCAAAACACGACATTACATGAATGAAGAGAGACAAGGTCAGTAAGCAATCCTACGGAGCCCCTAAAGGGACATGGAGGGGAAAAAACTAACTTTTGTGAGATCCCGCACTACTTTTGCGAGATCTCGCAAAAGTAGTGCGGGATCTTGCGAAAGTATTGCGAGATCTCCCAAAAAATAAACTTCTCGCGAGATCCCGCAAAACTTTTGTGAGATCTCGCAAAACTATTGCGGGATCTCACAAAAGTATTGCGAGATCTTGCAAAAGTAAAAATAAACTTTTGCGAGATCCCGCAATAATACTTTTGCGAGATGTCTTGCAAAAGCGCAGATCCTACAATTTGCGAGATCTCGCAAAAAACGGGATATTGCAAAAGTATTCCGAGATCTCACAAAAAATAAACTTTTTCACGCAAAACTGAGATCTCGCAAAAGCGGGATCTCACAAAATCTTGCAAAACGGGATCTCGCAAAAGTATTGCGAGATCTCGCAAAACTATTGCGGGATCTCACAAAAGTATTGCGGGATCTTGCAAAAGTATTGCGAGATCTTGCAAAAAATAAACTTTTGCGAGATCCTGCAATACCTTTGCGAGATCTCACAAAAGTATTGCGGGATCTTGCAAAAGTATTGCGAAATCTTGCAAAAAATAAACTTTTGCGAGATCCTGCAATACCTTTGCGAGATCTCGCAAAACTATTGCGGGATCTTGCAAAAGTATTCCGAGATCTCACAAAAAATAAACTTTTGCGAGATCCCGCAATACTTTTTGAGATCTCGCAAAACTATTGCGGGATCTCACAAAATCTTGCAAAACTGTTGCGGGATCTCGCAAAAGTATTGTGAGATCTCGCAAAACTATTGCGGGATCTCACAAAAGTATTGCGAGATCTCGCAAAACTATTGCGGGATCTCGCAAAAGTTCTTTTTTTTCCCCTCCATGTCCCTTTAGGGGCTCCGTAGATATGGTTCTGCAACTAGAACAGAAAGCAACAGTTTTCTTTAAAAATGTTAATGTTGGTGCAGTAAATCAAGCACATATTTGGTTCAAATGGGACAAAAGTGTAATAGATCACCTCCAACAGACGTTCTATAAAACCCTGCAGGGATAACATTAGTGTCTCTGGATTTAATTCTCTAACTCTTAAAAATATATTTATTAAAACCAACCCAGACAGCAGTGAACATGAGCTCAACAGTTCTTTGGCTGCATGGAGCATATTTCCATCTAAATGCCGGAGCTGGGCATTAAAAAAGGAGCCTTAATGTATATGATTAGAAAAGGTTTGGCTGTGAAAGGATTTTATCTTTATTAGGACTTTGAAGCTTTTTGCTGACTATTATTCAGCTCCATTTTGCCTGTCACTAGCTTTAAAGAAGTTAAGTTGAAACCTTTAATACATTATATTCATGGAAAATGTTTTATTCAGCTTATATTGTGATATGGAATGAATGTACAGTTGAAAAACACCTACATAGCAAAATAGAAGGGGAATTTGGTTAAGAGGAACTAATGAAAATATTGAATCCATTTTTAAGCCTGGGATTTAACTGATACAGAAAGTGGTTTGTGACCAACATGTTGATTTAACAGTAGCCTTTAACCATAACAGATACTATATCAATGTTGTTTTAGCTGTTATCTAAATTTGGATCTAAGAGCCCTAACAAAAAAAAAAAAATCCTATGAATTTCCCATGTGATTCCCATTTTTCTAAAGTGGATGAAATTTTCTACATATGATCAAGAATTGTGTTTATGTATTTAATGTTCCATTCAACTTTTGATCACATGTGAAATTTGTTACGAAATGTTTCTCACAGGTTTTACCCATTAGTGGTTCTAGAGGGGGGCCAACAGGGGCCAGTGGCCCTAGAGCTGGGGTAACCAATTAAAAATCAGCGGGGTCCGAATAAAGAAAATCAACAACCAATAAAGCCTGGAGACATTTTTTATTATAATCCGTTGCTTTAAACAGAATTTAACACAAGAAATAAAATGAGGTGTTTATGCATCCATGTTATACATTGACTTCTTATATAAAAAACTATTTATTGCTCTGAAGGGCTTTACCATATTAGCAGAAGAAGCAGCTCAAGTGAAGTTAGACACTGTCGTTGGACAACATACGGCCATTTATAAATGTTTAAAATCAGGTTGGGTCCGGATTTGCCAGCAGGTGGGTCCGGATCCGGACCGTGGTCCGCTAATGTGTGACCCCTACCCTAGATAATTAGTGCTGACCCCTTTTATGGCCCTTGTACCAAAGACGTCATTCAAAATAAATGTGAGATAAATAAATTACAATATGTGCTGGAACAGCAAAGGAATGCACATACAGTATAATGCAGTTTAACTGGATTTGGTTTTTAACACTGCTGCGTATTGTCCACACTTACAGGAAGCCAGCCAGACACGCGCTCACGCATACTAGGTCTACAACATAAGCCTGAGTGTTGTGAAAACACCAACATAAAAAAATACAATATAGAGGCAGACAGGCAGTTCTTCAAGAATGAATACATGTAAGCTCAGCGGTGTGTCAGCATCCAGTGCGAGTCTAGGTGGCATGTGGGCAATGAAATGAAATAATATAATAGATGCAAAACCCCATCGTGCACCGCAACATCTTTTAGCAAAATATTCAAACATAAATTGGCCAAATATAAGAGGACAATTGTAGTTTGGTTTAAAAAAGAAAGCATTTTAGTTTTGTTATAATTTAGTTTGTTGCAAAGGATTTTACAGTTAGAAGAAATAGAAAATTACACCATATGCCAACCGTCAGGATGTGCATGTGCATGACAAGGAAGGGCTATATATACTGCATGCATATTACATTTTGAGCTCCTTGAGTTGTTTACTGTCACAGGTAGGAGCTTCGACCAGAGAGTAATTGTTGGGGCCGGTATGATTTAAAAAGGGAGGGCCCTCGCACACTAAAATTAGGAGCGGCCGGTATCACAGATTACCAGTCCGAGCCTGCTGCAGATGCATATTTAAAATGTACTAAACATCAAATTGGAAATACTTTGTTACCATCTCGTGTTCAAACTTATGCATTTTATTGGAAAATAAAGTTAACTTGTTTACTAAACATGCATATTTCTTTTTACTCTATGCCCCCTATACACATTAACAATCTTTGCCTAATTTAAAACCAGTTTCATGGGAAATACAAAATTAGTAACATTCTGGTAAATAAATCCAGGCAGTAAAAGGTTACAAGCCTCCACAGATTACTGTCATAACTTTACCTGAAGAAGCACTCTTTCTTTTTTTGTTTCTGCATTTTTTATTTTACTTTATTTATTTTTTCCTACTTGCGTTGATTCTGTTTTATCTTCCTGTATTTTACTTAATCATGTAAAGCACTTTGCATTGTCTTTGTACTGAATTGTGCTATACAAATAAATGTGCCTTGCCTTGTCTTGCCTTTTCTTATTGCAGCTAGGTTGATGTATTGTTCGCTAACCAAGGCATTGTATTAAAAGCACTGTGACCCATTTTATGTGTTCCAAATAACTATTTTTTAATAATGGAAGTATTCTGCACATTTGGACACAAATATCAGAGAGAAAAGATCAGAAAGCTGTAAAAATCACTGTTATTTATTTGATTCATTTTTTTACATGAATGAGTGAGCCTCCCTGGTAAGTGTTGCTCTGCGCAAACATCCACGTTACATATAGATGTTCCCATAACATTGACAATCCATTTAAAGCATTACACAGGCCAGCAGAAATGTGGAAGCAAATGTTGTTATCAGCTTGCAGTCTTGCACAGTGGGATGTTTCCAGAGAACCGCCTCCTGTATTCACTCGTAGTCTCAGTCAGTTTCTCTCTTCTTACTGCCTGGATACCCTCCTTATTGACATTTGTGTTCTGACAACCTTCCAGAAAATGTTTGAAATTCTTTAGGGCTGCAGTGTAGTGTGAAATACTTTAGGTTTGAGCCACCTTGTCTAAAACCCATGAGCATGACTGATAAATTAAAAGCTTTGCCCTTCAGCTCAGCCCCCGTGTGCCTCCCTAATCTTCTCTTCCGATTTTATTCTATTTTCTTCTCCTGAGAAGAAGACAGCATGATGTCACACTTTCAGTTCACCTTTATGTAAACAGTCTTAGGTTGGGCTCCAAAGAAACATATATTAACTAGGCTGATTATTGCTTAACTTCAAAGTCAGGGTTGACTTAAACCTTTAGTGTTCACTTTGGATTTGTTCTCAATGACCTTTCTAAACATACTTGATACTATTTATGTGAGAACATCTAATAGGTTAGGGGTTCATGTTAACCAAAATAAGGAATGTCCCGGTCTGATTTTAATATTGGTCCAATATTAGCCAAAAAAAAAAATATCTGATTTTATCAGCAAGCATTTAAAATCTCATGCTGATGGAAACATCCGCTTCTGTGTCTCTAACCAATGAGTTTCTGTGACTCATTGGTTAATTGGTTAATTATTTCCAAAAAAAGACAATGAAAGAAAAGAAAATTAAAAACAATCCACTGGATTTTGTTTCCAAGTTTGAGGACATTTTGCTTCCCATCCAGGAAGCTTTGTTCAATTCAAAATGTCAGGAAGAGCGTTCAGTTCGAGCTTTTATACATTTTTTGAAAACATGCAAATTGAAACAGACAAAGGGGTCCACCTATTTGGAATAGGGCTCACTTGGCTTCTTTTGTTAGACTGCAATGCCCCATACCCATCTGTGTCTGAAAGGTCGGTAATCAAAGGGGATTGGAGGCCGAGGTCCTCCACTCTCCTGTACAGGGGGTGAGGCTGCGGTGATAACAAGAAGGGACTCCCTTCCTGTTATCATCACAGCTTTGAGACACTTTGATAAACAACGCCTTGTTTGGCTAGTGTATCAAACTCAACACTATCTCTGACATTTTGAATTGAAAAAGCTTCCTGGATGGGAAGCGAAACATCTTCATACTTGGAAAAAAATGTCCAGTGGATTGTTTTTTATTTTCTTTTTTTGGAATGACTATGACCTGGATGGCTGAGAACGTTCACCAGCACATTGTTGGCTTGTGTTGCCTGTTTTAGTAATGTCACTTGATCAACACTATTCTAACTTTCTACAATATAAAATTCATCATAGAAGCTGGTGTGACCCAAACTAATATTGCATCAGGTCAGTATCAGCCAATTCCCAAGGCTACAGTATATCATCATATATAGATACTAGTATCAAAAATGAAAACGTTGCATTGGGGCACCCCTAATCTGTATGGAGATGATTCAGACAGACTGTTTGTTTCAAAATAGTCGGGTTCCCTCATTGGAAATGGATTTTAATGTTAAGTACCGAGCTGAGAGGGCAATCCCCACATTTCACCTACTGTAAAAGTTTGTTAAACAAGGTTGTGTGTCTTTCTGTGTCGCCCTGCAACAAACTGGCAATCTGTCAAATGTGTACCCCTCCCACCCATAGACTGTCGGAGATAGGCACCGCCCACACTGTGACCCTGACAAGGAGTAAGCGGGAGAAAATTAATAGATGGCCATTTTTCCTTTCTTCCAAATACCTTAGATGAGGAGGTGTTAATATATCTAAAATAAGTTCCTTAAGTTTGTCTGTCACAACTATTGTTGTTTTTAAAGGTTTAACTCTTCACAGCCGGTAGGTTGGAAACTTGTGCTAACCATCTCTCATTCCAGCTTTCAATTGTGCTGTTAGCCAGCCAGGTCTGCCAATTACTGAGGTGGTGTTCACTACTACATGGCTCATTAGGGCCATGGACAGCTCTGCAGTTGTGGGTGAGGAGGGAGTAAAGGAAGGGACTCATCACACAGCTTTGTGGCTCTCCGGCGTTTATGGTGATGGTGGATGAGAAGTGATTGTCCAGCCATACATGTTGGGGCCGATTGATCAAGAAGTCGATTAACCAGTTACCGTGATTTTCAGACCTATAGGCAGCTGACTTTCCCATTTTTAGACCTTAGCGACATATAACAATGCAGCTTATCTATGGACTTTTTACAGCTAGCGGCCACTAGGGTAATACCTAACTAATCTATGGATTTTACCACCCACCATGTTGGCGTCACATTTGCTTTAACAGACAAATTTTTACAGTATGTTGCGGAAGCAAACTTCGGCGCGCCCCTCCCGCATTCCTGCTTCCAGGAGGACTTCCGCAGTAATGCGGCGGTCCTCGGAAAGCAGACTTCTACCGTGAATGGCACTAAGACGGAACAAAAAAAGACGGACATTGCATCGCGCCAAGACAGTTTATGTTAAAACCAGGGCATTCTCAAACTTCGGTCCTCAAGGCCCCTGTCCTGGCAGGTTTTGGGGGTTTCACTTGCTCCAGCACAGCTGATTTTAATTGAAAGCTGATTAACAGGCTTTTGGTCTGCCTGCAATCATTGTTATAACCCAGCTTTGTGCTTGCAGGACAGGGGCCTTGAGGACCCGAGTTGGAATGCCTGTATTTACTAAAAAACCTGCAGCTTATAGTCCGGTGCGGCTTGTATATGTACAAATCATGCAATTTAGCTTCTGCAGCTTATATTCAGATGCTGACTAATAGTCCGAAAATTACGGTATACATGAGGGAACTAATGCCAAGGTCTGTGCGTTTGGTAATGAGTTTTGATGAGATGACAGAACTTGTAACATTGAAAGTTGGAGTTATATTTTATAATCTAAATCTTCTTTAAAATTAAACACTTGATCTGTGAGCTGTGTTCCTTGGTATTCGTGGTGCTGATTGTTCACTACTGTCATATAACAAACTTGTGACCACCCAATAAATTACTTCCTGATTTAATGAATTTGCATGTAAACCAAACAAATAAAAATCCAATAATATTGCTTTAAAACCCAGCTTAGTAGGTGCAAAGTCTAGCTTTTATATATTTTTTGTCTTCATGTTTCTGCTTAGTTAAAAAGAAATACATCCACAGAATGTCTAGGGTGGAGAAAAAGAAAAGTATTAATCATAGATGAATCAAACTATTAATGGTTTAAATAGCTAAATACTTACCTTTTGTTACAATTCAAACATCCATCAGGAAAGGACCAGTGGCATTGGTAGGCAGAAGTCATGTGAGACCACCTTGCCTTTGAGAGATGTATTTAGAGAATTTATTGAGAGTTAGGAAACTTTCATTCACACATAATAATAATCAAAAGGTCTGTTTTTGTTTGGGTTTATGCTAATTTATAAAGCAAGGCTTTAAAAATGAACTGTCGGTGCTAAAACACCCAAAAAGCATTGCCATTGAAGCCTTACCTTTTTGATTGACCAGTTGGCTAACTAGGTAACAGTTTGTTGGAGACACAAAGTCCAAATACAGATTTTAGTCAGACACTACTTCAGCATCATAAATGCAAATGTTTATTTATGTGTCTGTTTCATTTGAACAGAGTGGATGGGAGGAATGAGCAGCTTCAGAGTTGCCAAATGTCATGGTTCTGTTTCATCAGACCTTCCAGAAAGGGGAGAACACTTCCCTACTGAAGTCAGAACAGCAGAGTCCCAGCATGTCCTCCATCTTCCACCTCCATTCTTCACTTAGGATCACTCGCAAATGTCTGAGTTCATTCAGAAACCATTTGTTTGCCAGCATGGAACAGAAAGTTCCTTTTCATGTCAGAGTGACACAAATCTCCTTTCTTAGGGTTTTCTCCCCTGATAAAAATTTCATATCAAGTTTTTGGATAGTCTGCTGGCAGTAGGTTTCAGTATTTCTATTTGTGTTTTTGTGACATAAAGGTAGCTTTGTATCCACAACAAAGGGGAGTGTGCGGCCTACAGAAGCACATTCTGTAGCCCAAAAAGTCTGTGGTGTTTCATTGTTTGTATTTTTACATGGTATACCAGCGGGGTTTGCTGAAACTGAAAAGGCGGTAACCTCGGGGAGTCGGAAGTGGCAACGACAAACACTCCAAAAGAAAGAAAAAAGAAAGGCTCCAGTCACAGAGCGACCGAGGCAGCAGGCAGAACAGAAGGACCAAAAAGGCTTTTCATCCATCACAGGTTCTAATATCTAACAAACTCAGCTAACCACATATTAAAATCCACCACTTTGACAGACACTTCAGCAGATGGGAACAAAAACATGATTCTACTGCATACCAGTCGCTTTTGAAGAGCACCTCAGCATTCCCTTTTTGCGTGGGAAGTTTAGATTCACTTTTTCAAACTTGTTCAAAGCTGATTTAGCCTTTTTTCTGAGTCTTACCTGCGCATCACAGAGAGCTGGGTCATCCAAGGCAAGTTAAGGGTGAGCCTAAGACAATATTTGACTGATATTCATGCTCACAAAATATTAGTTCTTATGGTCACATTAGGTGGAAGCAAAAAAATATTTTAATCCTTTTTTTTTTTTTTTTTTTTATACGTGTCCTCTCTGGCAATGTGGAAATAAGTATAATTGTCTTAATGCCAAAAAGAGCCCAACAGATTTTAATTTCACAAGTGTAGCAGTATGGCAATTGCCATATTGCTTCACTTGTTTCATGCATATAAATTGCTTTATTATAATTATGCAGGGAGTTTTACAGTTTATATGGACACTGCAATGTAAATAGAGCAGAAAAACAGAAGAAGAAAAAGAAAAAAGAAGAGAAAAGATGAAAGAAAGAGGAGAATGACAGTCTGCTTCATCACCTGCAAAGAGATGTAAAAAGAACAGCACAACTGAAAGACATGGTACGAGACATACAACAAAGCAATACCTTGAAACTATCGCTAAAGTAGTATTATTAAGTTTGACATGTACTCCGTGTTACCTGAAGATATGAATGTGGATTAAAATATTTTAATCCTAACTTAAGCGACTGGCTAGCTGAAGGGGCAACTCACCCGCCCTGCAAACAGGTAGCCTGGGTTTGTATCCCAGCTGGGGGGAATGAGCTGCCAATGTGGGTCCTTAGGCAAGACCCTTGACGTTAATGCTTTGGGGTGTGGCGGCCTAGTGCTTAGGGCATTGTGCTTGCAATCCAGAGCTTCTGAGTTCGAGCCCCACTCCCACAGACTCTGGGTCCCTGAGCAAAAAACCTTTACCCCCACACTGCTCCTCTAGGGGATGGGTTACTTGTAGAGAGATAATTTTGTTCCTCTGTACTTGTGACAGTGTAATGACAATAAAACGGCTGGGGGGGAAAATCCATGTCTTAGAACAAGATAAGATCGTCACACAGGTTAGGAGACTTAGAATTGACTGTTTTTCATCTCTCTGGTCCTAACCCCAAACCAGAAACTGGACTTTTCTTCATGCGGCTTGGATTGGGGCCCATTAGGGGCCCATTAGGGGCAGTGGGTCCCCAAAATGTAGTAGAAGTTGAAAAATTGGGGCTCCCTATAAAACAAACATTAGAACACAAACCTCCTCAGACCAGAGTTGTTGTCGATCATTAGAGACAACGCACCCTCCCTGCTTCTGAGAAGGTTAGTGGCTTTCTTTCAGAGGTCCTTCAGCTACAATCAATTGTTCTCAACCACTGACCCTGTTCTCCTCAAATTCCAATTCTGGTTAGTTTCTGCTCCTGCAACAACATTTTACTTTTAGGCCCCGTCCACACGAAGCCAAACCCTGGCCTAAACGCACACATTTTTCACCAACGACACAATATCACAACAACAATGGGCTGTACTGTGTTGAATGGTTGCTGCTCATGCTACTCACCCTGCTGTCGGGGCTTACAACAGAATCTTCTTCTTCTGGAATATCTCCAGGAAGAACAGAGCAATATCGACCACATAGTTCAGCACCTGAATTTGACTGAACCACGAAAATGGACCCGCAGGGCAACCATGTATAAATATTAGTGCGCATGCCCAACATTTCGTCGCCTATTTTTGCTTTTGGCACCACAGCGCCACTTACAGGCCTGGCATACATTTTGCAGCGTTTTCATGCATTCGTGTGGACGATCAGATTTATTTTACGTCTCCGTCTTTACGACAAACCTTCTGGAAAAATTAGCATTTGGTGTTCGTTTTGACTTCGTGTGGACGGGGCCTTAAATTTCAACCTGTGTTGGCTAAATTATCAGGTCTCCAGATTCTATTTAAACCTTACAGGTCATCCTGCAGACTACATTTCATCATTGCTTTCTGCAAAGGATGGTTTATGTGTTTTTCATTTTTCCTCTAAGAATTTGTCTTCCAATATTTTTCCAAGGGTGTTTTTTTTTTTAAGTGTGTTTTATTTTCTTATTTTAATGATTTTCATATTCCTATTTTGGTGCATTGGAATATTAGAGAGTGCACCAAAATTTAATTAAAATTTTATGATGTCAAGAGATTTTTGATCCAAATATAAACTCACTTCACTTGGCCCACCAGAACCAGGTTTGATCCCTTGTTGCCATTACACTGTCCTAATTCTGCATGTCACAGAAGCAACCAGTGGTCAGAGATTTAAATTCATACTGACATAACATACAGCAGAATGCAACCTGCACACACTGTCTTACTAAATTTGCTTCTAAATTTCTTGTTTTTAATTTCTCCACAATGCAAGAAAGCTACAGATTTGATTAGTTACATTTAATTACTGTTATTCTCAGTTGCAAATCCTATCATTAAAATCCATCACTTTATTAAATCATAATTACAATCATTAACAAAAAGCTTTGTCAGAGTCCAGTAGCCAAGTCCTGAAATGTACTGTCATTCTGCTGCAGGTTTTGTGAAAAGACAGTAAGAATTGATGAAACTCGAACCAAACTGCCAAATGAGAGCATAAAACAGCATTAATGTCGCTCCCCGTTCACCGCCGCCTTTCATCACCCACACGGTCTGAGGCATATTTACTGCACCTCATCTGATATGCAGTTCAATAAACACGCACTTCATCATAACCATTTCTCCATATGCAGCTGACACCCTGTGAACGCCACATTGTTCCACCATCTGAAGGTGTGAGAATGTCTGTTCTCACCACATCATGTTGACGTGATGGAAAGTTAAAGGAGGAAATAAAGAGTTCAACATTCAGTGACACACGGTTGATGCACAGATCATGTGATAATTTCCTTCATCTGATCAGTTGCATCTAAGATCTCATACAGTCATGGGGAACAGAAGTCAACTGAAAGGTGTTGCTTTTTTTCAGATTATTAAATGTAATGAACATATCAGAGGCTCCTATAGGTCATTATTTAATGAACAAAAATTAGGTTAATCAAGTTCTGACTGAGGTACTGTAGATCCTCTCATTTTTACATATGTCACCTCAAATCTCTGTGCTACTCCCTTGTATTTTTTACTTTTTTTTATTTCTTATTTTTTTATTTATTTTTATTTTATTTTTATCCCTAATGCACCTTTTCCTCCTTGTTTGCACCTTTTTTAAGTACTATGCCAATATGTGACCAGTGAATTTCTTCGCTGTGAGATCAATAAAGCTAATCTAATCTAATCCAAATCTAATCCAAACACTCTATAAATATCCAAAACTCATACAATAAAACAGTTTAAACGGGGGAACACATTCTCTTTACAATCCTTTTTGATGCAATAATTTTACAATTACTCAGTACTGATCATCTAGCTTAGTGGCCCACATACCGGGAAGGAAGTCCAGACTGGAGGTATTCAGCCATATTTGAGGAGGGTGCATTATGAATAAATACATCTTTTATGCTGGTTGAATTGAACATCAGGATGGATGGGTTTGTTCAGGAGAATATTGTTGATTTCACTGCTGTAAAGATTGAGAGATGAGGGGATGGTGAGATGAAGCAGGTTAGAGAGAGAGAAAGAGAAGGAGAAGTACATGACTTTTAATTATTAATTTTAAATGTACTTTTAATTACTCAGTGTGACACTTAAATATCTCAATTTCACATATATATATACCGTAATTACATTTTTGAATTCATATGAATACAATTTTATAAAATAAAATGTGCAAAATAAAATGTAATATCTGTGTCATGTTGGGATTAAGATGCCTAACCCACATGCAGAGAACACTCAGGAGACAGAGAAAAAGTTCAAAGGTTTATTCACAAGTTTTACAAATGTGCACTGGAACTGGGTTGGTCCAACTGGTCACGGGGGGATCACCACTATGGAGAACAGAGTAATTAGAGGATTTCCAGGGATCCACTAGTTTGTCTGATGATCGAGTTGATACCTGCTTCGGGGGCTGAATATATCAGCAGGAGGTGGGTACCAAGAGGGTCCAGAGGTTTGTCGGCAGGCTGAGGGCTAAGGCAGAGACTGATCGAGTGCAGGCAGGCAGGTTCCAGAACTGAGTTACTTCCAGGTTTCAGGTTTTCTGACAGATCTGGTTCTGTAGGCAGAGAGAGAGAAATAAACTGGATCAGGCAGGATCACACAAAAACTCAGAGAAAAGATCAGGCAGGTTGGCTCAGGTCTAGCTGTACCATTACTGGCTAACACTCTGGCACTGGAGTGCCAGTCTCCGCCTCCTTAAGTAGGAGCCTCCTGATGAGCAGATAGAAGACAGGTGTTGCAGTCAGCTCATGCTCCCAGGAGATCTCGTGCGCTCTCTGGTGGAGAAAAGTGGACAAAGCTTCAGATCCCAACAATCTGGGTATTTTATCTTTGCATTTACTTGTTTCATGGAACATTCAGATATTTGTACTGCATGTGGCCAAATTCCCCAAAGTATTTCAGCTCTTTCACCCCTTAACCTGCTCTCTGGACCCACAGCCTCTTCCTCCTTGCTTCTCTAACTAGCATGGCACCCATCCAGCCAACCAGCTAGCACAGTCTGTATGTATCCCTATGAACGTAAAAGACACTTTCAGAAACTATAGTGATTATTTCACTATACACATCATCATCAGTCAATTTCGAGGAGTTTTCTGCATGGATTGTTGAGCCTTTTTTTAAGGTGCAGGAGGTTCGGTGTTCTGAAAAAGTTTTAAAAAATATAAATTGTATCATTGAGGAGCAATCAGAGGTATTCCTTACATGAGCTTAATTAATTTTTTTTAGTATTTTTTATTAATTTACACATTAAAAATCAATATTTATGTAACAGCTTAGGGGTTGACAATAGATGTAGATTCCAACTCAAAATCAGGAAATAACAGACCAGCTACTCAAGGAATAAGTAGTGATAGCAAAATCTAGCGCTAATTTTAATTTAATTCAGACCATCCATTAGGGTTGTTAAGTTTCCCCAACTTTAACCTATAAAGAATAAAACAAAGACAGTGTAAGATTTTTCCTGACCGTGCTTTGCAAAGGAAAAATACACTGAACTTTGGGATCATCCTGTGCATCTTCGTCTTGCTCCATGTCTTGCAGGTTTATTTATTGAACAGTCAACACATTACAACAGCAGGTGTTAGTTTCGATTACGCAATCTCTTAGACATAGCATGAACTTTTAAGATAAGGAACTTGTCTGGTTTCAGTATACGCTTTTAAAAAAGGTGTCGGTGGTCATGAACTTTTAACTTCTGTGCTTCTCAAATGAAAAACAGGAAAGCATTCTCGCAAAACATTTGACCGTCTTATGACCTGCATACACTGTTTCCGCTGATGAGAGTAACATAGCAAAACAAATGATTAAAAGCAATATAAAAGATATAAATGAATAAAATGATAAAAACAACAGAATTCATAATAACTCCAACACCATCCATGTTTCTAGTAGAAAGACTGGTTGTACCAAATATGAAAGAGAGAAGATCTATGGTGATTCATCCAGTTAGAAGAAATGAGTTAGAGAGAACAGAGAACGCCAATCTGTCAGTTACTCTGTAGAAAATGTCCTTACATTATTTAGCCATTTATGACAAAAGTGATGTTTAGATACTCAGAAAGCATCTAAAACGCCTTCTCATTCATCAAAAAAAAAGATCCATCTGGAATTACTTTTAGTGTATTAATAATTTAAATAAACACCTGTTGATAGAAGTGATTGATTTAGTAAAAAAAATCAATGCACGACAAAGAGATTTATGGAGGGCATGTTCTGTTTCCGCTGTCAGTTTCTTCAGCGATAGCTGTTTGATGCCACCTCTCTTCTTTGACTTCAGAAAAAAATATATATTTTTTAAGTGTTTATCCTGGAAACTCATCCAGAAATACACATACAGTAAAAATAGATGGTTTTAAAAGCAAGTTAAAAATAATCTGTATTGTCATTGTGATTTTTGTTTGCTGTTTGGTAAAATAGTTTTCCTTCATTTCGAATTTTCTTTAAAATCTTGCAATATTTGGATAGAGTAAATAAGATTTCAAAAAATCCTACTAAACACATTTCTCCGATAATGAGTAATTATTTATTAAATTATAATTTCAAGTTATCTTGAATCCTCTCATGTTACAAAAGGCATGTTTTAAGGATACCATGATTTTTTTTAGTCTTTTCTGCTATGTTTGTTTTTATTTTTGTAACATGTGTTTCTTAAACTTCATGTAAGTTTATTTCTACAAATCAGTTCCCACAAAATGTCAAACATTCAATAGAAGAATGAAGAGATCTTAATGTTTTACTTTGAAATGCTCTGTCTGTAAATGTTGCTTTGTGAAAAGCATCAGATCCCTGTTCCCGTTTTTTTCCATTAATTCCACAGTATGATCCCAGTGGACTTATTCATCCCTCTTTAATGCACAGAGTAAAAAGCCTCCTAACCAGCCAGGGGACTAAAAGGCACCCTGGTGAGACACAGTTAGGACCTTTCCTTCCTTTGTCCAGGCGACCAAACACACCTGAGCACCAACGCTTATCTCTGAAAAGTTCACATTTACATTTTAGGCAACTGATACCTCCATTTTCCTTCCCCCAGTGCAGACTATGAGGAGAGGCAGAGTAATGTGCTCCATTTGTCCTGCAAAATCTTTAATAGAACATTACCAAAAACAAACCTCCAAGATGCATCACTTTCATGTAGACATTTAAAGCAAATGGGTTAGTTTTTGATCAGTTGTAATAAGGGTCTATAATGGGGTAGAAGAAGAAGTTCAGCTAAAGAGTGACGCTCTGGATTTATTCCTTCATTGGTTTGGCCTGAAGAAGGACTGAAGGAACAAAATCTGGAATAGAAGCAGCTTCTTCTTTAGGGCAGCTCCACTCTGCCTTTGAGATAAAGAGTTAAACTCAGAGTAGATCTGCTGCTGCTCTACGCTAGAATAACTGATGCCACTGAGGTGCTTCATTAGCCTCGTGAGACCATCCTGATCTCGCGCATGAGCTTTCAAGGTTTCACTCGCAGATCAGTCTGGAGACTCTCCGTTAAAGAAAATTTGGAGCCGTTCAGCAAGCGAGCGTCCAATCAGCGCGTTGGCTTTGCGGGGTTGAGGGTGTGGCCTTAGCGAAGCGCGACAGTTCAGTCTAAGAACATGGCGGCTTCAGCCCGATGAAACTAAGCGTTAGCGTGGCTATCGGAAGCCAGTTTTATGGGAATTACAGAGTATTTCTTCACTGAAAGAAGGCAAAACACACTGCTCTGGAGGCTTTTCTCAGAGAAAGATGTTTTGCTCTTCTCCCGAACTAATGATTTCCTCAAGAAGAGTAGCCTGTAGCTTGTAATTTTGTGTTTTTCCTCGTTGCTCTGTTAGTACGAATCCTGTTGTGTGAAAAAAGTTTTCAACTGTTTGGTCCAGTTAAATAAAGGAGATGGATGGTATTTACTCAGTCGGCACTTTATTTACTTTGCAAAGTAAAAGGAGAACAAGACATTCACATTCACAGCATGATGGTCTGCCAAGCTCTAACCTTTGACAGAGTTGTTCCCTTGCTTTTAATGCAGAGTCAAAACAATGTTAAACAGTTACCTTGTAAAAGTATGTGGTTTTGTTATGGGAAAAAGGTATGTTTTGTCTATAACCATCTTTCACTCAGACATTTTGTGGCCTTGCAAGTGAGAACAACTAGCTGGGAAAAAACAATTTCTAGAGAATACATAGCATACTTCAAATTCTGAAAAGGATAGAAAAAAAAATAAAATTTTCCCACCACATACGTCATATGCTTCGTTGATCTGATTGGTTTATTTGGCCCGTCTATCACCAACATAGGCCAATCAGCTAACCAATATTTTAAGCCCCTTCCCAAAATTACTTTACGGAAGGTTTCCAGATGGATATCTGCGAGCAAAAATATTTGGCGCATCAGTAATGCACCACAGTTTTATATTTATTGCAGGGGTGGAAAAGAAAATTACATTTACTCACGTTACTGTAATTGAGTACTTTTTTATGAGTAATTTGTAATTTTTTCGGAGTAGTTTTTGAAATATGTAATTTTTTACTTTTACTCAAGTAAATTTTAACCTAAAGTAGTTTTACTTAGCTACATTTAAAACCCCCTCACGTTACTGGTTAAAAATAAAAAATACTGATGGTGAACAAATTTAATGCGGCCGGAAATTTAAACCCCTGTGTCACGGAACCGACACTTAATCACCATTAAAAAAGAAGAAGAAGACTTTTGACTTTTACCAGCACTTTATTTACACAATTCAAACATATAAGCAATTGATGTAAAAACAAGTGTCAGTTAAAACCATTAAATGAGGAGCTTGTTAATAACAGTGGGATCCTGTTGCGTTTTTAGTTTGATTTCTGGTATCTTTTGGGCATTTAATTTTGTATGCATTTTGAAAACTTTAAAATGTAATTTAAATTTCTTTATTCCTATCATGGTGTCTGTAGGACAGTAGGACTGAAAATTGTTTGAACTTTATGGTACAGGTTCTGACTGTCCTTGTGCTGTGAGGAAGTATGTTCCTTAGCCCAGCTGATCTTTTGCAAGTGTGGATGTCCACTGGCTTGAAATCGATTAAAACACCTTGTGGTCAATTCCATTTATAACTCATGTTTTTTTGCATGAAATAACTCAAAGTAACTGTTAAATGAGGAACCCCCCCCCCCCTCTCTCTCTAGTTGCTCTCAGCCAAGTTGTTCATTTCATATACCAGAAATTCTGCACCTGCTTGGAAAATAAGGGTTAATGCACATCTTAAACAAAACACAATGAAGGATGAGACTTTTGTCAGAATTATCATGCCTGCTCACTAACAGCCTCACTGTCACTCTCTACAAGCAGGGCAAAGGTAAATGACCCCTCAGGTTTGGGGAAAAGCAATCAAACAGTTCATCATTTAGTCAATAGTTAATCACTTCATTCACAGAAATTAGTAGAGTTTAACAAGTCATGCAAAGAAAGTAAGGCCCAGATGAACAGTGAAAAGATAAGTGTTAATAATGATTAGAGATGCCAAT
Source organism: Cyprinodon brontotheroides (assembly GCA_018398635.1). Taxonomy (NCBI): domain Eukaryota; kingdom Metazoa; phylum Chordata; class Actinopteri; order Cyprinodontiformes; family Cyprinodontidae; genus Cyprinodon; species Cyprinodon brontotheroides. The sequence goes on from JAGKQL010000062.1 coordinate 31,188,299, forward strand.
TAATCAGTTTGTGTTTCCAAACGGCATTATATACAGATAAAAATAATAATGGATAAAAACTGGAGGCTGAAAACCCAGGGTCAGGTCACACCGAAATTGTTTTTAACTCTCCAGCCTTGTTTATAAAAGTTTGACCCAGCTAATCTGCTGAGCTCCTGAGGGTATCTTGGCCATATGCTGTGTCCAGTTCCAGCTCGAAGTGTGATTTATCCTGTTTCTAATCAATCTCTAGACTACTTTAGAGATACTACTTTTAAATTAAAATCATGTAATGCCCCAGTCTGGGTTTTTAGTTTCCCAAAAAGTAAAAGCAGCCATTCTGCTTCTCTCTTCATATGTATTTATTTATTTATTTATTTTTCTATTAATCTACAGTATCTCAGCTGCACTCCACACCCAAAAATTACCTCACACACCTTACAACAGCTGCCCCAGTCTTGTCAGGGCCTCTCATAGTCGGAGCCTCTGAGCAACATATTTGATACGATTATCCTTCTGTTATGTCCCCCAGAGCTCCTTCTCGTCCTGTAAAAATGCAAATCATGTTAATGTCACATCAAAAAATACTCTTCATCATTTCCAACTTCACCACACACATTCTACCTCACATGCATTCAACATTTAGGACAAACAGGCAGACATTGCCCACATAAAGAGTTTTTAATACCTAAGTAACTTTTACTCAAATTACATTTTAAATGAGTAATTTTGTACTTTTTACTTGAGAGTAAATTTTGAGATGGGTAATTTTACTTTTACTCTGAGTAAAAATTTAGGCAAAGTAAAAGATACTTTTACTGAATTACAATTTTTAGTACTCTTTCCACCTCTGATTTATTGGGACTTAAACCTTCAGGTTTGTAATTAGTAAGTAGTTTTATGCCTAAACTACCATTAAAGCTCTTCAAAAGAGGTAAATGTCAACAGAAAAACAACTACAACTACAAATCAGACCAGTTTTTACTCCTGTTTTGCTACCTAAACCATCCGTAGCACAAATAAATATAATTAAAAAAAATAATAACAATAATAAAACATGTCGCTCTTTAATCATAACTCCATTTAGTTTCATTTATCCTGCTTTATTTTACTTTCACAAAGCAGAGCAAGAATGTCCTTGTCAGTGTGCTTCAAGTTTATAGGTTAAAAACATTCCTTTGGGTCTAGGAAACATTTTAAGTCCTTAAGTGTTTAAAAATGTCAGAATTAGAGAAAGGAAACTGCTTCCGATAGCACTTAGATTCCTTATTAAGTTGCAGGATACAAATGAGGATGGAGTGCTTAGCAGAAAAGTTAAACTGCTGGGAATATCAGTATTTCACTATGATGAATGAGCAATGATTCGTAAATGTAAATTGGGAAGTACATTAATAAAGGGAGTGGGGTTTGCTGAAGAATATGTGGAGGTTTTTTTATGACTTGACTTAACCCAGTTTCAGCCTGCAGCCTGACGGATGCTGCAGTTAGCGCTGCCAGGAGAAGTTAACCAGCTGGAACTGCATTCACGTTATAACAGCTACTGCCGAAATAAATTAGGCTGCAGCTTATCTTCATGGGGAAAAAAAATATAGGTTTGTCATTAAGACTATTTAAAGCCTTGAGTTCTTTGTGTAGCTCAAAAATGGATAAAAATATATACATTTACTGGCTTTCTTTAGATAAAACATCAGAAAATTATTGGATTCCTTTTTCAGTCCCGATTTTGTAGTAATCACAAACATGGTAAATCCAGAACCTTATAAATATCTCTTCATCTATTTTTGCTCACATTATATACAGTCCTGTTTCATTGTGGTGACAATCCAATGCCCGACAGAGAGACATTTTTCTATCTAGATGTAGGAGATCAGCCTGTTTTCCATTGTATTCCTGTTTCTCTGACCGTGACTGGCTGGATGTGCTCTCTTAGGTCTCTGACATGGGAGCTGGCTGGGAACTCGTCTGCCTGGCTGTGTGTTTCCTGCCTTTTTACAGCTGCTTTTGTATCTCTGCTTCTGTCTCGCCTTGGGAACCCCAGTCGGCCTCAGCAGATGGCGCTCACACTGAGCCTGGATTTCTGCTAAAGAGGTTTCTTCCTGTTAAAAGGGAAGTTTTTCTCTCCACTGTCGCATACAAGCGCATGCTTAGTGTGAGGGATTGTATTTTACACGTAAATTCTCTAATATTGGCCTGTATTCAATAGCCGGGACTCTAACATTGGCGGTCTGCCGCTGTCAGAGGAGGGTAAAAAATAATGGCGGTCTCTAATACAGGCGAGGGGCTATAAGAAAAACGTTTTCTGGGCATACCTCAACATTATACTTGTGGTGGTAAGTAACATACAAGTACCACAGCCCTCGCTTGCCAGCCGAACGACAGGCCCGACTGCTGCCGTCTGGCGAGGGAAGAGAACAGACACCTGCCAGCAGAACAGGAGGGGCCTTGAAGTGATGAGGAGATTAAAGGGAGAGATGAGAGGAGGAGAAAAACTGAGGGAAGGGAGGAGGATTAAACAGAATTGGAGGATTTTTTTTTTTTTTTTACTTCAAACCAAGAGAGACATGGTAACTGTACTTTTCAATAAATGAACCTAGTGTTTTATAGGTTCAAATAGACACAAAATCTCATTTTTTATTCATTCCACTGGTAGTCTGTTTTTGCTCAATAGCAATAGAGGCCTGTCTCTAATACTGGCCTCTATCCAATAAAGGCCTGGACCGCGATGCACTTGAGTGAAATAAAGGCCCGGGCCTATATTAGAGAATTTACGGTAAGTTCAATGAGTCGATGCAATCAGCTGGTTTTCCTTAGATAGGAAAATTTGAATCAATTTGACTGGATGATCTGGTTGAACTGTAAAGTGCCTTGAGATGACATGTGTTGTGAATTTGGTAGCTATATACAGTGGGGCATAAAAAGTATTTAGTCAGCCACCAATAGTGCAAGTTCTCCCACTTAAAAAGATGAGAGAGGCCGGGTAATTTTCATCAAATAAATTCTTTAAAAATCAGACAATGTGATTTTCTGGATTTTTTTTCTCATTTTGTCTCTCATAGTTGAGTTATATCTATGATGAAAATTACCGGCCTCTCTCATCTTTTTTGAGTGGGGAGAACTTGCACTATTGGTGGCTGACTAAATACTCTTTTGCCCCACTGTAAAATAAACTGAATAGGCTCTATGCACAGCTCCACTACTTCCTGAATTTAATGCAGCTCCTTTGTTTCCTGTCTGTCTTTCACTTGATTGGATGCACTGATTGAAATCCAGGTGTGTATGACCTAAGTAACTGGCCAGACACACCTGGATTAATCCAGATGATCAATAATGAAAGACAGAACTAAAGCTGCTTTACAGGAAGTAGTGGAGTCATGCATAGAGCCTATTGAAATATCATACTAAGCACATCTCATTAAATCAAATCATTTTGAAGGATGTAACACAAAACCTGTTCAGCTGTTGCCACATCTGGTTGATCTTATTGCATGAAAGAGATTGGGGCTGTGTTCGAACGTCCATTCGAACCCCTAAATCCCTCAATCACTATATAGTGCAGGAATCTATAGTGGACTTCATAGTCTCTGTCTGTACCATCTTTGTTATTTGTGGCTGCCGCTACAAATCCCATTAGCCTCGTGAGACCATCCTGACATCTCGCGATGAGCTTTCAAAGTTTCACTCGCTAATCGGTCTTGGAGACTGAAAATTTGGAAGCCGTTTCACCAAACTTAACGTCCAATCAGCGTTGGCTTTGAGAACGAGGGCTGAGGTGTGGCATACGAGAAGCGCGACAGTTCAGTCTAAAGAACATGGCGGCTTTAGCGATGAAACTAACTAAGCGTTAGCGTGGCTATTAAGCAAGTTTTTTATCGGAATTACAGAGTATTTCTTCACTGAAAGAAGAGCAAAACACTGCTCTGGAGGCTTTTCTCAGAGGAAAAGATGTTTTGCTCTTTCTCCCGACTGGTTTTGGCAAAGAGTTTGATCTATCAATTGGCTCCTCTTTTGTAGAGTCGCTCTGTTAGTCAAACGTCATATGCCCGTTGATCTGATTGGTTTTATTTGGCCCGTCTATCACCAACATAGGCCAATCAGCTAACCAGTATTTTCACCCCTTCCCCAAGCGGAAGGTTTCCAGATGGATATCGCGGAGCAAATCCATCTGGTGGAGTCAGGTTAACAAATCCCATGATGCTTTGCAAGAAGAGCTTTCACAAAGCAATCTAGGATATATCTTCTCATCAAGTGACCATGGATGACCACTACTTTTAAAGGTGCATTGTGGGATAAAATCGAGTCCACTACTTTTTCATCCACTAGATGTTGAGACACGTTTAAAATGGCGTAACCACTATAGGGCGAACGTTCGGACGCAGCCTGGGTCTTCCCATTTCTCTAAATAATGTTTATGTAGTTAAATCTAAATTAAACTGTGGATGCAGCAAAAGAACAAAGGATCTCCTTAAAGATGGTTGATGACTATCATGATGACACTATCACTCAAAGGTTAGAATTACAATTTTCTCTTTTTTCTGGCCATTCATTTTATGGAAATGATATAAAACTGAAGCTTTTTAAGAAAATTGCTGCTTTTTAATTAATCATTACGTTGATTTTATAAGATCAACCAACCTTTATGAAATCATTCATTGATATTTTTGCTCCAAATATTAATCTACTGCTAAAATTCTGATGACAACTTTAATTGATAGTCATTAAATATTATAGCTTTTACCTATAAAAAGGGGGTCTTTTTCCATCATCTTTTCTGCATCTTCATTCTGCAGCAGCAGCTCCATATCTTCTCTGATTGCTCTTCTGGTTTGATTGTGTTGTACCAACCCCATATCTATTTAACCTCATTGGTTATAAGTGTTCTTGAATGGATTCTTTTGTTGAACTGTCATTTTCATTGTTGATCTGCTATAGACTCGGTTGGTCTTTTTCGTTACCAATGTTTCTCTTTCATTTTTCTATGCCTGATGCCTTTTCAAACCTTTTTGTTTTCGTTATAAATACATCCCTTACTTATTACCACACTCACAAGTTCACAGTCTACACTTCTGAATGCCAACAACTGACAATTTGTGATAGTTAGTGCCATGTTTGTGTGTTTTTTGGGGATCTGTAGCAGAAAAACCAAGCAAAACATCTTGAAAAAAGCCTGAATTCTGATGCAGGAAGAAAAAAGAAAAATGAATTCGATGTGCCAATCAGGAGCTGTGCTACAGCTGGGGCGGAAAATAGCAGACAAAGGAAGTGGCACACAGTTGTTACAAAGGACTCTGAACCAAAACACCATTAGAGAAAGAAAAATGATTGAAGAACAAAACATTAGAAACAAGGGAGAAACTAAAGGAACAAACTAATAGGTCAACACTGTGCAACATAATTGAACACAGGGTAATAAATGTGTTTTAATGAACCCAATAGTGGTCCGCAAGCAAACATTTAAGAAAATCAACAAAAACCTTTTAATCATAACAGGTGGAATCCAACAGAACCACAAAATACGTTCCTGTTATGCACAAGACAGGAAATACAGTTTCCTCACTGAATATTTCTCCAAGTATTTTTACCATTTTTTTCTTTTAGCTAAAGACTTACTTTCTTTCTTATACATTCCCACTATGTGAATTCTGACTGATGAGGCCTGAAGGCTACTCTGTGGGTTCTGTTTCTGGCTTCCTCCCAAAATCCAAACACATACATAAATCAAAGCAACACTGCATAACTTCTGACCCAAATATTGACCTATATTGAGTAATATGTAATGATTTTTCAAACTCATATTGCAGCACAATTGATGCTCTCAAAAACACGTCTTTTTAAACCCTAGAACCCTCACGGACCCACCGGTGGGTCCAGCTGTTACTACGATTGACCTCGTAATTTTAACAAACCCCCAGTATTGATGTAAAAAACACATTTGGCACAGTTTGGTGACATTTATGGTTAAATGTGCCAAAATGGCCCCTCCGCCTAAGACATTTCTCACTAATACCATTCTAAAATAAATATGATTCATCTGATTGAGTCCAAATTTGGTATATTTTTTTACACAACATTTAGATTTAAAAGTCTGTACTACTTTTTGTGCTATAAATAATATTTTGGTAGTGTTTTGCAACGTTTATTTCAAAGAAAATTTTGGCGAGGTTCAAAAAATGCAAAATATTTTGTATTTTGTCCCTAATATTTCAGGCAGGGTCAAAGCTACAATGGTGCTGACACCAGAAAACCATTCCATGACATCTTACCTTTACAGACGTACCAAAAGTTTCTTCTTAAATCTAATAGCTGTGAGGCTATAAGTGATTTACTTTTGTGTGTTTTTGTCAGGCAGAAATTTATTTATACCCCTGAGGGTGTAAGAGGTTAACTTGAGTGGTTCAGATTTGTTTATAGCAGTCTGAGCTCTCCTTATACTCGACAGCTAACTAAGCTAAAAGTTGTTGTTAGCCAATTAAACAGATATGACACTTATCTGACAGACATATTCCTTTTTCTCTGATGCAGGATTTAATCTATTGGGGTGAATCTGGTCTTGTCAGTTATTTCTCAGTCTCCTTGTTCAAACTGGTCCGCTATCAGATTTCTAAACCCAGAGGGAGGCTGTTTCAGTTGCTTTCAATGCTGTTTGCACCATATTTATTTTGCACAGCACTGAACCTTTCTATATCAATGCTGTTTTACACCATTATTCTTTAAACTCTTTTCTGTCAGGGCTCCAGTCTGTGTGTTTGTTTTTTGGTGTTTGTCTCCCTTCCTCCAACAGGAGGCGCCTGGTTCCGGTCCGCCTACTCACACACCTTCTGATGGTTACCTCGTTAACGGAGAGCTCTTAAGCTGGTGATTGCCACTACCTCAACACCAGAGTGTTTGCCAGTTTTGGGAAGTCATCCTGCAAACTGTATCTTTTCGGACCTTCACTCCCTGGAGGGATCAACTGAGCCTCAAACTGAGCTGGGGATTCAAACTGGATGTTTGGTTCCAGTTTCCCTGATAGGACGTTGATTTTACACACTGAGCAAGGGAATCATCTCCACTACGACCCGTTCAAGTACTGCAGGAAATCTGAGTGGCAGTCAGTTTCTCCGTTCACCTACAACCCGACCGTGTTCTGGGTAAACCCTGTTCCGCCCTCCACCGAATCAGACTAACTCTGGAATACAGCACACAGATTAGAGTCAAAGATTCTACTACTTCTCTGGAAATGTGAGTAAACAACCAGCTCCTCTTCTCCAAATGCACGAATGAAATTTCCCACTGAGCCTGAACTAATCGTTGAGTCTTCCCCTCACCTTCCAGTTCCGGCTGAGCAGAGTTCAGAGCAACACTGCACCGTGCTTTATCTCTTCAATAAAACCTGTTAAACCTTTTCCCCTGGCCTCTCTGAATTGGTTTCTCTGCATGTGGGTCCGAGCTTTAGATAAAATCATGACATTTTCTCCTTTTTTCCTATACTGTGTAGAGGCTGATCACTGCTGCACTTTATAATAGTAATGTTCATTGTTCTAAGCAAGGTAATTTAATTTTGTATACACCTTTGTATACAAAATTACAATAAAATGTGTCTAAATTTAAGTCTAAACCTAGGTGTTACAAGTCTAGCGCCCCTAACATTAGAAATAGTTGCTTTAAAGGTATAGAGGGCGATCTTTTATTTCCGGGTGGATCATCTAAATAACTGGTCCTCCTAGGTGTCAATCATGCTGGTGATATGTTTTCGTAAGACCGTCCTACGTGCTCGTCCCCAGTTAGCTATCTTTTCCTGCGCAGTTTCAGACATAGATGAGTGGTGAGCTACAGTTTCAGACAGTCAGTGAGGCTCACCCTTTTCTTTAAAATGGCGAGGGTGCGTAAGAGAAAAGGGACTATGAACTGTATAAGTATAAAGAAAGGCCTCAGAAGAGCCTGATATATCCCAGAATGCTTTGCTTAGAGAGCTCTCCCACATAAAAGCACTATAGGTTGCTGTCACAATGGCCCGGTGTCACTATATAGGCTACTATTAAAGGAGAAGT
>JAGKQL010000062.1:31204489-31234887 GCA_018398635.1 Cyprinodon brontotheroides
GAGTCAATGAGTCGATGCAATCAACTGGTTTTCCTTAGATAGAAAACATTGAATCAATCTGACTGGATGATCTGGGTGAAATGTAAAGTGCCTTGAGGTGACATGTGTTGTGAACTGGCGTTATATAAATAAACTGAACTGAATTGAATTTTAGCAAATATTTTGCTTTTAGATTTGTATGGGTTAAAGTTGTACTGACAATAAGAACTTTGACTTGCATCTCACACATGAGGGAGCATTGAATAATGAAGCCTGACACCTTTTTAACTTATCCATCTGGGCTAATTATCTGTACATTATCAAGTCTCTGTGTATAATAACCACCTGCTGCTGTTTCACACCTCAAAGTTTGTCGAGCTGTAAATTTTCACAACGTTTTGATTATTGCAGACCTTTCTCCAAGAGTTATTACAAGTTTTAATTTCAGAGAACAAACTTTTCTTTTGATTTGCAGATTAAATGAAAATCAAACATCAACTAAAAGCTTGAACATTTTTGTCCATAATTATTGATAAAGGTTGAGGTGTTTATAATTCCTAATTGTGTGCTTGCAGTGTGAGCTCTAAAAGGATAAAAATTCAGTTTTACAGTGAAACCAGCCATAAAAATCAGCATAAAGCTTTTGTGTCAGTGATGAAAATGGAAAAATAATCTCCAGTCTCACATTATGGGTAAACAGAACAAATTGTTTTCTTATTTCTTTGGTTGAGTCTTCAGAGAAAGGCAGCGGCTCAGAGAAAATACACTCAAAATATGCGCTTGACTGTCAACGTAATGTGGGGAAAAGTTTTTTATCTCTTTGAATCCAATTTAAAAATATACAGAAAAGGAAACTTTATTTAGTTATAGAAATATTTGATAACATTTCTGAAGTTGAAATCTTTTTTTTAAGATACAATGCTTACATATTCATGAAGCTGCTCCACTGGCCGGATATCAATCCAAAGCATAAAATGTATTCCCTTATCATATATATGATTAAACTAAAATCCGATTTTGATCAAACAGGAATTTGACGCCCAGAAGGTTGGACTCAGGACAGATTTTTATGCTCCTCTGATTTTATTGCATTCTTTAATTTAAGATAAGATCAGAACCTAAAGACATCTCTTCTCCTGGGGCTGTATTTTGGCTCACACCTCCCAGAGACAGCCTTAGAGTCATTTACTGAGTGGAGCCTCTTTCTGCTGGTTTATTATCATTTTTATTGCCACTGAACCTCCCTCCAACTCCATTACACTGATAGCGACGGTCACAGTCTCACTCCGAATGGAACAAGTCAAACACACGGAGTCGGCCATGAGTCGATGTCTGTTTAACCGTGCTTTTTACTGTATGACTGAATTAGCTGCATTTGAAACTGCACCCTGTGACTGTTTTTATAACTCTATGAAATGGCTCTACGGTCCATTTATTCGACATCCAACAGCTCTAGAAGAATGAGCAGAGATGTGAAGTTGCTCCACTCCACAGAGCACTTTTTTTGTGTACTTTTATTAAAAGTATTCTAAAATGCATGAGCAGCCTTTTTTAACATTATATTGGTGCTTGAAGCTTCAGTGTTTTAAGTATCAATACCAAATTATTTCCATGTAAGGCTCCTCGGCTGCAGTGGGGAAGTTGGAAGGAAATGTGAGAGGAGCTGCATAAAAAATACAGAAGTAATTTAAAAAAAAAAAGGACCCAAAGGGAAACAGAGAAAACAATGCACGCAAACACTCATATTAGCTGGGATGATCAGCAGGATGTGGGTGTGAGTAATCTGTAAACTAACTGCCCAAGCTGAAAAAGAAAAACACGCAATCTCTTTTACAAAATAGAACCTTGAACACAGAATAAGAAGCAAACATGAACAGAAGTGGATGTAAAATCCACAGACAACAGAGAAATCTGCACAGGTTTGCATACTTCTCTTCATTTGGGCCTCCATTCATCTAAAACAACAGATACAGGCTCAGCGGGACTCAGCTGCAGTAGAATAAAGATCAGAAACAGACTCTCTGATTATAAAACATCCAAACAGATGGTGTTCCAGGCCCTGAAGTCAAAAAAAGAAAAAAATGTAAACTATAAATAAAGACTTTTCACATGGTGACGCTTGGGCATACTGAGGACAGTCTGCTTAAAGCTGAGGGCGACAGGAGACCCAACTGTTCTTATAGGGGGGGAGCAAACCGTTATAGGACCCAGAAAAGCTTTTTATTGTCGCTGACTTAAAATAACAGGATTAAATGATGGACAAGACAACATTGTATGATTATTAAATAACACAACCCTAAAGTGCTGGTTATACTCCTTCAGCAGCGTGTCGCAGTTAGCTTGTCACAGGTATGACGCCGATATTTTTGATTTATGCCCAATTTTGATGCGTGGTCTGCGCTATAGTTTTCTACGCCACAATGCAAGGGGGGACAACAGGGAGAAAAAGAGCAGGGACCAATTGTAGCTGCTCCATCTTCACGAGTTGCTTTCTACGACAGTGGTCATACAAACAAAACAAGGCGGTAAGGTACCAAACAGGAAATAGGTGTAGTGTAACCTGACTCTGCCAGATGGATTTGCTCCGCATATCCATCTGGAAACCTTCCGTTGAAGTAATTTTGAGAAGGGGCGAAAATACTGGTTAGCTGATTGGCCTATGTTGGTGATAGACGGGCCAAATAAACCAATCAGATCAACGAAGTATATGACGTATTAACAGAGCAACGACGAAGAGGAGCCAATTGATAGATCAAACTCTTGCCGCAACCAGTCGGGAGAAGAGCAAAAACATCTTTTCCTCTAAGAAAAGCCTCCAGAGCAGTGTTTTGCTCTTCTTTCGGTGAAAAATACTCTGTAATTCCGGTAAGACTTGCTCCATAGCCATGCTAGCGCTAGTTTCATTCGGCTGAAGCAGCCATGTTCTTTGAGCTGAACTGTGGCTTCTCTAAGCGTCACACTCAACCCGCCTCAAAAGCCAGCGCTGATTGGGCGTTCATTTGGTGAACGGCTCCAGAACGGAGAGTCTCCAGACTGATTAGCGAGTGAAGCAGCAGCTTCGCGGGTAGGATAGTCTCACGAGGCTATGGTGTAGTGTAGATCAGATGTAGATTTGACCTGGCAAAGGCCTCCTGTCACGCGCTTTTCAGCCCTGCGATTAAGCCTACACGATTTGGGAGAGGAGCACTAGAGGGTCTGCGGAAGGGATGGGGGCATAGCTGCGTTCTGTCATATCTGTGTTCAACCCGTTCTATCCAGAGGCAGACTGGGTTAGATTGAGGCAATCAGAAACACTCAGGTAGGCTAGAGAACTATCACCAAAGGCTCGAATAATCCTGCACTGATGACTGGTTAGAGGGCTGGTTAAATAGAGTCTGAAGCAGGTGGATCAGATGAATGGTAATTATCACTGGGCGCAGCTTGACAGGTGAAAGAAATGAGTAATCAGTCCAATCATCAGTTATCATGACCCCACCATCGTAATGTGACTTCTGACATGGTGTGATCAGTGTTTTTAATTAACCCTATAATGCCAAATGTATCGAATTTGATACATACGATTTCTGAAATGTTTAAGGCCTGGTCAATCTCAGTAATTTTAATGGTAAAACTGCTCAAAAATCCTATTGTACACAATCAGATATACCTGATAACAGCTACAGTAGAAGACTACACAAAAATAATCTTGACTTATCGCGATAGTAATAAATTATTAATATCAAACGGTATTTCTTGTTTTTTCTTTACATATTTTGTTAAAAGGGCAAATAAGGAATTTCAAACAAAAAAAAAGTAATTTTCTATTTAGTTTTTTCTTTGGATCAGGCTTCTTAAAGGGTTAAGATTTTCCAACCAAACTCTCTCAATCTCTATGAGGAAGTCCATTTCCATTCATATTTCCATATTGAAGTCCCTCCTCCCCTTGATTATGTTCATATTGCTGCTTCTTTCTTCTTACTGCATTCTGTTTGTCTCCTTGAACCCCAGTCAGCTCCCTCAGATGGCCCACACTGAGCCTGGTTCTGCTGGAGTGATTCTTCCTGCTCAAAAGCGAGTTTTTCTCCTCCACCGTCGCCACAAGCATGCTTTTAGTGTGAGGGATTGCTTTCAAGTCAACGAGTCGATGCAATCAACTGGTTTCTTTCGATCAGAAAACTGAATCAATTTGACTGTATTATCTGGTTGAATTGTAAAGTGCATGTGTTATGAATTTGTGCTATATAAATAAACTGAATTCAATTGAATATTTCTAGTCAATCAAAAAACATCTATTATCTAAAAGACACAGAGAAAAACATCTCAAAAGATCTGAAATAAATCCCTCGATTCTGCCTGTTTCAGTTTGAGTCTTCAACAGATCTGTGTTGCAAAACCTTGTCTATAAATGTCTGAATCATTGATTTTATTCTACAGTAAATTATTGAGCTGAATCCATTTGGAAATAAAAGCATACCTCATTGTTAGCCCGGTTTAATCTGTTTCCCTCATAATGTAATACTTTAGGAGATGTCAGGCAGTGAAATATAGCAGAGACGTCAAGGCAAAGTGCGTTCCACAAGCCCTGGGTGGCGATTTGTTGCCTAATGAAGCCATTAACCTCACATACCAAATTTGATACAAGCAAAGTAATGGCTTCATTAGAGGGAGAAATTGCAGCCATGTAACAGAATTTCAATGCATATGTGTTGGTGGTGCAAATGATCTCAGCACCCAAGAGAACAGCTCCGGTACTGACAAACACAAATCTTAGTTGTTGTTAATGACGGACCATGCATGAGCATGTTCTGTTGCTGCAAACCGCTTTACAGAGCAGCTGCTTCAAAGGATGATCCAAAACTCAACACGCTGATTCGTTTAGGGCCTCTGCTGTTTCAGGGTTCTATAATTATTTTGAAGTAAATTTACCCAATAATCTCCTTTATCTTCTGAGAAAATTGCATCAGGGTATTTGTTCACAATGCTCATTACCGATGCAGTTGTGTAAGTGTTTGTGTGCGGCCGCTAAAAGAGCAACTGATAACCTCAGCTGGGATCCATTTTCTCCGCTCTTCTTCCATATGCACAGCCCATCGGTTTGATCATTACAATTAAGAGGTGTTAATTAGCAAGAGATGGAGTTACCCTTTGCATTCAGATGACAGCAAATCACAAAAAGCACATTAGGAGCTATTTGGATGTGGTAGGGTCACTGTGCCCCCCCTCCCTTCATTCTGCCTCCACCACGCAGGTCAAGAGTTCCTGCAGTAAATTACCGACTGTGACTTCTGTTTGTCTCTCCCGGCTCGTTCCTGCGGCTCTCCGAGGTTCCTAGCTTTGTGTAATATATCATTCATTAAATTATGGAAAGCCATTAGAGGAGAGATTGGGAACTCGCAAACTCTTTGTGGCATTTCGCTTAGCATATAAAGCAGAACGCTCTGGCTTTTATGCCCAACTAAATATCGATGACGGTCCTTGTTACGCTTGATGGATGAGCTTCATAATTAGATGGCGCCACTGCTTTGGACTATTAATGAGGGTCGTGAATGGAGCCCTCCTCTTTGTCCTGCACATAGCTCATGTTTGGCAGTAAGAGCCGACCTGCGAACAACACCTCATCTGCAGCAGGCATGAACGAACATCATCACAGCCTCGGCTGGTGAAAACAGCAGGTTTTCTTGCCATTTTCCAATGCCAACAACTCCAAGGCATTTATTATCCATTAAAAAGCTTTCATTATCAATATTTCTGCAAATGGCATCTTCGGATATGGTGTCAGATGTTATTAAAATTCTCTGAGGTGAAAGCCAAAGCATAGTTTACAACGTTGTTAAGTTAATATGAAGACAGACTCGACTCAACGTGATCCAAGAAAGCTGCCCCGACCAAAATGGTGCTGCATTAAACCAGACTGGGACTGATGGCAGCCCCACACCAGCAGACCAGATTTTTTATTTTAAACCTGGACAATGTTCTGCTGCAAATACTCTCACACCAATAACTATTTTCTGCGTAAATTAGAATGCAAAATAAAGCACCGTGGGGTTTGAAACCCCAGAATAATGAACAATAAAAACTGTTCTTTAGTTTGTCTCATGTTTCTGCAGCAGCTTTAACTTTTTGTCCACAGCATGCGGTCTTCAAGTTGATGTTTTTAAAGGTCCAAAGCAAGAGAAGAAAAAAAAACTCATTGATCTTCTTTAATCTCTTATGATTTTTTAAGTACTTTCGATTTTCATTACCCCCTCCACCCAAAATATGTAATTGTGACATAATTTGAGGCATGTAGCCACCATGAAGAACCACAAAGAACAAAATAAAAAAGATTTACTATTATAAAAGAAGCTGAGTGTGACAGAGGACTGGCAGGTTTTTTTATCAATCAAACTTGGTCTGAACTGCTGTTGTGTTGAATTAACCAAACCACAGCAGACAAATTGCAGCATCTTGCTTGTCGTTGAAAGAAGTGATGGTTAGCAGTGGATGGAGCAGCACAGCAGAACCCCTTAGAAAATACACAGGTCCACTCTTATTTTCAATATAACCCACACAACTTTTTATTTCTGGTCAATATTTGGACTCTTTTTTTTTTTTTTATAAGTTCATTTCATTACAACTGACCTGTAATGATAACAATGTACGGTGTACATTTCAATGGGTTTTATTTTCTTTTATTTATTTTTAACATTCTGTTTGCTCAAGAAAAGGATGAAATGTGAAATCTATGTGACTAAGATGGAGAAATAATCTCTGGTTGCTGTAAGGAGAGAATAAGTTTTTTATTTTTTTTATTATTATTGTTATTATTATTATTTCAGTCTTTCGGATTCCAGTTACTGTTTTAGGTTTTATATGCAGTAGATCCATCCTCAGGGAGGGAGTCTTTTTTACATCAGCTTAATTTACATTGGACAGAAAAGAAAAAAATGAGCTGACACCCTATACGACGTCATTGGCTGAAATTAAAAATGATTGCATCTTGCAAAAAAAAAAAAAAAAAAATTGTCAGGGGTTAGTGAATGTTGCTGTAGAATCAAATGCAGAGAATCAAATTTTAATGAAGAAATAAAATAAAAAATACAAAATCCATAGTCTAGAACTGATCGACAAGAAAACTCAAAAACCAAAAATCTAGGACACAATGGGGATTAATAAACCTAAAGAATGAGGATTCAGCAATGAGGAACTGCACAGGAGGTGTATATATGGGAGACAGATCAAAGAATGGGCTAATCAGCTGATAGGGAGCAGGTGTGGATAGTAGTTACTATGGTAGCTAAGGGAACACTGCAAAAAATGTAAATCTTAATAAGTCATTTTTTCTTAAAAAAGTGCATTTTGTCTTGAATATGAGGGAGGTAAGTGAGAACGCCACTTCACCAATGGAACAAGAACATTTACATTAAAATAAGAAAAAAGAAAAAACTATTGCATGAGATCTTATTTCAAGTGTATATTATCTAATTATCTTATTTTAAGAGTAAAATATACTAATGTCATTGGCAGGATCATCTTGTTTACACCTACTAAAATGTGAAGGGTAAATACACTTAATTTAAGAAATTTTTACTACATTTCTATATTGTTTTTGTAGTGAAAGAAGACTGGAACAAGCCATGCAACAGAGTGTAAATCAATCACAGAATCATGATTAAACCAGCACAACTGCACAAATCTGCACTAACAAATCACAATCAAATAATATATGCTTGTGTTTCACTTTTGTAATACTGATGCCATATTTACCGGGGGTCTGTTTCACGTTTTCTAAACCTAAAGTCAGGGCAACTCTGAGTTTTCCACAAAGAGAGTTTCCTCATCCTCTGTTCAGTCACCATAGTAACATTCTCCCCAGTGTTTTTTTTTTTTATCGTATTTTATTGATCTCCAAATCGAAAAACAGAGAAGAGTGCTTTTAATAAATGTAAAAATGGCTTCATATAAACCTACACATTAACTCAAGCAGCGATCTTCTCCTTCACTATCTTCCCCCCCTTTGCAGCTGTAGTTTTTTCATTAATATATCTAGTTCAAGTGATGTGAAATAGTCACTTCCCGTTGCCTGTTGTCATGGTGACTTGATAATCAGGGCTCGACTGATAGTAGCTTTTCATACTTCTTACTCATGTGTTTAACTCTGAGTGACATACTTAACGTTGATTGAACTAATTTACAGCAGCCAGATGCTAGATCTATTTAGAGTTGAGGATTTTAATCTGAGTTTGTTAAACCTGCTTCGTGAAACTAACCCCATCTATGTAAATCATAAATAAATGATAAATTCATATATTGTGTAAAATCCTATCTGTCTAATAACAAGATTTAAAGGAACCACGTTGGCATCCTGGCAGCTCGTTGGTCAATCCTGAGATGACACGTTCAATTTTATCCTGATAAATCTGTGAAGGACTTTGTTGGTTTAGAGAAGTGTTTAAGCAGCACAGACACTAGCAACACCTTTGTCCTTTGACTATTTAACACCTGAACCTTGTGTATGGGGGAAAAAAAGGAGAGTAGCGGCAAGTGACAGCACCTGTTGGACCCCGGATGACTTAACAGGAGAATTTCAGCAAGAAATGTTTTTAAAACCTCAAGGACCTGAGAGGAAAGTGAGCTTAGAAGAGCTATACTTTCTTAAAGCTTGAAGAAAATATGCTTCAATGCATTTGATTTTATAATTTTTTCCGTTCATGGTCATCCTAGAGTACAAACCAAGTTCAAAACATTCTTGTATTTGTATTAAATCTGAAAAGAAACAGAAAAAACATAAGCCTCAAATGTACAGTTTCCCTCTGAAAAATTTGCAACACTTTTGAAACAGTAAAAATTGTATTTCTAGCTAGGTCTATAAACAACTTTGAGTGAAACCCTACTGTGAGCTGCCTGATTTAATAATCTCATACAACATCTGACAGACTTTGAATTTGACTGCACTTTTTGTCTGATTTTTTTTTTTTCCAGCATGTCAACAACAACACAGCAAAATCTTATATCTTCATTTTCTCTCTGAGATGTTTTCTCTTGATCAATCCTCTAAAGCCTCTGGAGCAGAGCATCCTCAATTATTTTCTCTTTTCTGTTTTTCAAGGCCTGTACTGCCTCAACACACTGTTTGTTTTTTTCCAAACAGAAAGATGGGTGTGTAAATCATTATATGAAAAGCGAGGAAGTGAAGGTGAAATGGTTCTGCAGGGTGATGAGGCACATTGTGATGAATTTTGCACTGCGTGATGCAGAAGTCGATGTGGATGGTGTAAGGCTTGCAACGATCTGCCTGTGAACAAGCAGTTTGTGAAGAACCGAAAATAAATAATAACCTATTATAAGTGTATCACGTTTTTGGATAATAACCGTGCCATCTCTTCTAAAATATGCAAGGCATTCGTCCATCTTTCAAGATCAAACATACTTGCCTAAATCTACCAATCTACTTAAATATTTAAAACTTCTTTTGTCATGAACCGAGGACAGATGGACCCAGTATTCAAGGAGAGACAGTCAGTAGGAAAGTTCAAAACGTTTATTAAATAAACAAAAACAAAGCTGGAGCTGTGGCTCCCGGGACACTGCAGGCGGGGGCGGGTACCAATCTCAGACACTCTGTAGTGGGAGAAAACACAGGTAAGTGACCACCCATCATCTGACAGAAGATTATCTGCGCTTGGTCACCTTCTACCTGGTTTAACAGTCCAGACCAAGAATGTCCCCAAAGCTGCAGTTCCAGAGGTGATGCTGGAAGTCTGGATCCTGGTCAGGATCTAGATCAGACAGGAACAGCACAGGTGGCAGGATCCAGACTTCCAGGCATTGTTTCCACAGGCTCCCAGGAGGGTGATCAGCATCGGTCGCTAAAATTATGTCGCTGGGACCAGAAGCATGACCAGGTGGTCTATCACATTTTCAAGTCACAGGAGCAGCTTAAAACAAACAGGATCAGGTGCAGTAACAGGCAGGCTCAGTGAGAGGCCATGAACAGGGTATGAATCCTAAGACAGGACGCGTGGAACCATGGAACCTCCAAAAGTGATGCAGGATTGAAGACACTAAACTGATCATACTCAGCCTCCCTGGAACCAGGCTTACTGTGTTCATGAAAATAAAATCGCGATATTTGAATGCACTGCATCCCATGTGAATCGTGATCTCAGTTTCGGGCTACTTTCAAGAGCCAAAACCCAGAGCATGACCTCGCATCTGGGGAGGAACAGTGGACGATCAGTGGGAGAGCCGGGACAGACAAACATGCAGGAAAACCCTCTTTCCACATATTGAGCCAAAACCCAGAGGACTCCGCGGGCAGCTAGGATTCAGGACACAAACCAAGGAACAAAAAACTAACAGACAGGCTAACAGAAAGAAAAGTAATGATCTGGCACTGAAAGCTCAGGCTGAACTGAATGTAAACCAGAGGAAACAGGTGAGAGGAATAAATAATAATTGAGGCAGGGAGGAAAAACAGGTGAAAGGAATGACTAATTAAGGAGGAGCAAACAGGCCAGATCATGACACTTTTATAAAGCCGCTTTGTTTATTTCAACAAGGAAGGGATTTTTATTTAAAAAAAAAATTGATACAGGTTTGATAGAGCAGCGATGCATCTAAAAGCTGCAGGACACCCCTCAGCTGAGGGGAACCTCTCCTTAACACTAAAGCTGACTGACACTGACTTAGTATGTGTCTGTTATCAATAAAAGCTTTATTGTTTCATTAGTCTTTGTTTGTACATAAAACCACTAACAAACATTTACTATAAAGGTTTGTCCTTTTTTAGTGCACCTTGTAATGTTGGTGGCATTATTCATCATGAGTTTCCTTTAAGCCCTAAATCGATATAATGAAAACAGGTTTATTGATTGCATTGTTATTTTAGAACCACTACTGTTGTTTGACTTGAGATTTTAGGTCACCGTGCAGAGCTGGAGGGATGAAATATTTAGAAAGCTCGCTCTTGCTGTTACTTGGTGTTCCATTACTTATTCATTGTGGCCTAAAATGCTTCCACGTTATGCACAGAGGAGAAATGCGTCCCCAATGGCCAAAACATACTGTTTGGTGGGTTATAGAGGGTTTGTTTTTCTGCATTCACTTGACACCTTCTGGAACTAGTCAGTATCCATATTCATCATAACAACAACATAAAAGAAACATCACGGTTAGAAATTGCATGCAGCAATCTATGTCATGTTCCACTGTTAATTAAGCAAAGTACAAAAAAAAAATCTGTCTTGACAAAAAAGATTCATTGCAACTAGCTAAGTAAACCATTTTATACCCAAAGCTGCACATTTTTATTGCTCCAAAGTTCTGATTCCTCAGATTTTCTATTGTGTTTTACTGTATAATTATCATAAGAGACTTGGAAATTCATATTGACAATGCTGAAGATAGAAGTAAATTAAAACTATATGATATTCTTTAAAAATTGATTTTGCTACGCATGTTCCACAGCCAGCACATAAAAGAGTGTCATGATTTATCTAAGGCTCAGACCCTTGCAGTGAATGCAAACAGTGATATGAGCTCGATGCAGAGTTTCTCTGAACTCTTCTCAGCCGGAACTGGAAGGCGAGGGGAAGACAGACTTTTAGTTCAGGCTCTGTGGGAAATATGATTTGTTGATCATGAAGGACATGATCTGTAGCTTAACTCACGTTTCCAGAGAAGTGGAGAATCCTTGACTCCAATCTGTTGGTTTTCCAGAGTTTGTCTGATTCGGTGGAGGGCGGAATAGGGTTTACCCAGAACTCGGACGGTGAAGATTGATGCAGACGCTGGTTGCCACTCAGATTTCCTGTGGTACTTGAACGGGTCGTGGTGAAGATGATCCTCACTGAGAGAGTCATTACAATGATCTCAAAGGTGGCTGGATCCAAATCTCCTGTTTGAATCCGTCGCTTAGTTTAAGGCTCAGTTGATCCCTCCTTGGAGAGGCGGTCCGAAAAGGTCCGGTTTGCAGGAAGGCTTCCTGCCGAAAGGCAAAGACAAAAATAAAAGTTGAATCTCAGGGAGACAAGAAGCTTGGCTAGAGTACAAAAAACTCAGATTAGACTCAGACTAAACAAAGCTTGGCTAGAGTACCCCAAACTGGCAAACACTCTGGCATCGAGGTAGTGGCAACCAGCAGCTTAAGAGCAGTCCGGTGATGAGGTAACCGTCCGCAGGTGTGTGAGGAGGCGGACCGGGACCAGGCACTTCCTGGTGGTGGAAGGGAGACAACACAAAAACAAACACAAAGACTGGAGTCCTGATAAAGAGGAAGTATTTTGGACTTGAGCGTCACTAAGGTTGTAAATGTTTTAAAGGAGTTTGTAACTAATGTTGCCCTATTTGACCACTTTTCTGTTATATTTTAAAGCATAATTTCCAGTGACTCAGTTAGCCAAAGAGACATGATGAGAAAACCCACCTTTACGGATGCTGATGGTGATACGGCTCACCAGATTCACTCCTCTGCCTCCTTCACCCTCTAACTCTGTTGATGTTCTGGTAAAGAGATCATTTATTAATTACTCTGTTGAAAGAGAAAGTTTTTTTACACCAATCAGAAGTAGAAAAGATGGTGATGAAATGCTGATGGTGAACATCTATAAAGATAAATTATATAGCTATAACTTAAACTTAAAAACAGAATATTTCCTCTTTTAGATTATTAGCAAAAAAATTTATAATAATTGTAGTTTGTTTGCCACTATCAACAGGTTAACAAACCCTCCTGTGAATATAGCATCAATTCTCTACCAGGACCTCCAAAGAATTGACTACCTCCTTTATATAAAAAAAAAAAAAAGGTCAGAGAAGCAATTTGTACATCCATATAAAGTCCAGTGCAAAACTTGTCTGAAACTAGAACTGATTTTGACAAAAATAAATAAATATTAACAAAAACATCAAAGAAATTGTACTTCAACAAAACTCTTATTCTCGCTGTCTTAATATTTCATTAATAGCAGTTCTTAACAAATATCTGCCTGTCATGACATCTGATTTAACTCAAATAATAAACATAATGGCTATTGTTTTCTTTAGATAATGAAGAAATTAACTTGTTTTCTCAAGAAACCACCATGAAAAGGTATCTAAGGGAGACGACCGCTCTCAGCTTCCATAAACCGGAGCGTTCAGAGGCTCATATAGATGGGAACAACCTGGGCCTTCTATCACCTATTGATTAAAGGACTAATGTCTCAGCAGGAACTTGAAAATCAAATTTTTACATGTATCGTTTAGTAGCATTGATCACTGCTAGTGTCTTAACAGGTCAACGTAGAATAAAATGTTAAGATTGGCCTTTAACTGTGCTCTAACCACTGTTAACTGATGACAGAAGCTGCACAAAATGACATGCGCATATTTTAATCTGTGGCATTTTCTATGACTTCTCTTTGTTTTATCATTGTGTTGTTTTTAAACACAGCATTTTGAAAAGGAAAGTGAAAAAAAGAACAGAGTTCTGTCTGTGCTTTCTGATGCCAGATGGTGAATAACAAGAGGCAGAACAAAAGCCGGAGGAAAACAAAGACAGACCTGAGAGTTTGAGATTCAGACGTTAATAAATTTACAGAGACACAAGTGAGGCACTCAAAATGTTTTCTGCAAATAGAAACAAGTCGGTTTTTATGTCTGGCAGGTCTGAGAGGACGTCATCTGACCCAGAGAGAGAGTCATGATAAATTAATATTTTCTTCTTTTTTTTTAACCGTAGTTCTGCTGAGAAGCACCGCAGAATCAAAGTGAATCTAAAGAGCCTTCCTCATAAGAAGCCTGCTGGGTTGTTTCTGAGACTGAAGGAGAACTTTCATCTACTTCAGGGGTGTCCAAAGCTCAGCCTGGAGGACACTTAAAACCCACAATTAGTGAGTCTCCCAATCACCAGCAGAGACGGTTGAGTTTCAACTTCTTTAAGAGCAACGTTTAAGGTGCATTATGAATTAGACAACTTTTACTGGCCATATTTTTCCATTTATTTAAATATAATATTAAACAAATTTGCAGGCAATCAATGGCTTTTACTGAAAAAGGAAGCGGACCAGTAGGGACCTATCCATTAAAAATGGCCTAATGCAGCAAGTTTATTTATAGGAAAAGTCCCGTCTGCTAGTTTTTTCACTTTAATATATCTCCAATTCACAATTCAACCAGATCATACAGTCATAGTGATTCAAAGTTTTCTATCTAAGGAAAACCAGTTGATTGCATCGACTCAAAGGCA
Source organism: Cyprinodon brontotheroides (assembly GCA_018398635.1). Lineage (NCBI taxonomy): Eukaryota > Metazoa > Chordata > Actinopteri > Cyprinodontiformes > Cyprinodontidae > Cyprinodon > Cyprinodon brontotheroides. The sequence continues at coordinate 31,218,657 of JAGKQL010000062.1, forward strand.
ATCCCTCACACTATGCACATGCTTGTAGCGACAGTGGAGAGGAAAACCTCCCTTTTAACAGGAAGGAACCTCCAGCAGAACCAGGCTCAGTGTGAGCGGCCATCTGCCAAGGCTGAAATACAGAAGTAAGCAGAGATACAAAAGCAACTTGTCAACCAGCTCCACAGGCAGCCCCGAACAGGAAAGACACAGCCACGGGGACGAGTTCTGAGCTAGCTCCCACGTCAGAGGATGAAAGAGAGCACATCCAGTTAGTCACAGACGAAGGGCTTCACTGGAGCTCAAACAAAAGGCAGGAATAATCAATGCATCATTATCTATACCTAAAACTAATAAGTTTGCTGTGATTTAATTAATTTAGTGTTAATCAGTAAGAAAAAATAAAAACAATAATTTTCGTTGCAATCACTGAATCCGGGAGCGGCCATTTTTGCCCAAACACCTCCCTCCTGCCATCTTCCAGCAGTGACATCACAGTGTGGTAAGCCTAGCGCCATTCTCCCAACTTTACAAGCAAAATCAATGGGAACTACTAGACACATCTGCAATCAACAACAATTACTGAAGATTTCCAGAGGACTTCACCATTGAAATTCACCAGAGCTATAGTGAAACTGACAATGCCCACGCATGCATGCAGGCAGCTGGATGTTGAATACATCGGGTAAAAAGTGAAAAAAAAAAAAAAGTTATTTCACCTTTCTGATTCATGATCCTCCACGGACGGACGGGTTGGTCGTTGGATCGCCAACTTGAAGAGGGAGGATTTGCCATCGAACTTCTGGCCAGAGAAAAAACACATAATATGTAGCCAACATTTGGAAGAAGGATGTTTTCAAGATGACTTGGATAATAGCGCAAGCTAGACAAACACACCAGATACAGCACTGGGACTTGATCAACAGCCGATACCGCACCGTGACGTCACAAACCAGTAGGTGGCAGTAGTGTTCTTTGACAAACATGGATGCCTCCAGTAAAGCACATTCAAATGAAGTTAATCTTTATTAAAATAATTTATTGAACAGTATGTAGTAATTTTATATTTAAAGTAGTTTCAGAAGTTTAAATTCTGAATATGACCGGACTTTAAGCTTTTAACGGAAATGCTTCTTTATATATATATATAAAAAAAAAAAACTGTTTTCTCACCCTTCGTGGGGTGGTATCTTTCTTCCTCTAAGCTCTGGGTCCTCTACCAGAGGCTCGGGGAGTTTGAGTGGTTCTTGGGCGCAGTATCTTAGCTGTTCCTTAGGACTGCGCTTTTCTGGTGAGTAGAGACCTTCTGATGTTTTTACCTGAATCTGCTGCTGTAGCCACTCTCCCAGCTTTGGGGGTCACAGCCCCTAGTGCCCAATTACCAATGGCACCACTGCTGCTCTTACTTTCCACATCTTGGTAGCCCCCTCCTTCAGTCCTTGGTATTTCTCAAGCTTCTCGTGTGTTCTTTCTTCTTGATGTTGATAGCTCGGTAGGTAACACCTACTCCACTCCGCACAGGTGACCGGGTTCGACCTCGCACGGACATCATCCTATAAAAATCCTTAGGCAAGGTCCTTTTTGCTTAGTGGCCTACCTCAGGCATGAGTGATACACCGTAAATACAAGAGCCATACCGCCCGGACGTCAGCCCGGGTTAACAAGGTCCTCAAGGTCAGTTGCTAGGGAACCAGGGCAAATTTGATGACAAATTGGCTACTGGAACAAGACATAGATGACTATGTTAAGAAAACTCTAAGTACTCGATATATATATATATATATATAGCAGTTATATATATATATATATATATATATATATATATATATATATATACTGCTATTTTTCTATGATTTTTTTACCACATTTGTTTAAAACTAGACCTCTTTATTCAGTTCCTAAAACAATGAATGCTTAGTTTATTTTAGGTTAAACAAAGAACAGGCATTTTAGTGCTTTCCAGTGTATATAGGAACGTTTTCTTTTTTTCATTTTGTCTCCTTCACTTAATTCTGCTGCATTTTAGATTTTGCCATCCACTTGGTAATTGCATGAGCTTCTCTTGACCTTTTCCAGGAGATAACTTCAAGTTATCTGCCTTCACTTTGAGTTTCAGACTTTATTATGTACTCAAACAGAGAGCCCTTTGCCTCTTATCTAAATGTCATCAAGCCTGAAGAAAAACTGGAGAAAGTATTCCACTCTGGAGGAGTTTAAAATAAGTTCTGTGTCCTTTTCTTTAGTTTTGCTTCTCCCTTGTTAGAGTTTTTTTTTTTTTTTCTTTCTGTGGGGATATTTTCTGCCTGCCTGAGGCATAAACCAACTGTGCTACTGCTAAAGGCCGCCATGAAAACTGCAGTCCAAACATTCTCTGGTTTGTTCTGCTTTGGGCCATTTTCCAGGGCCCTCGCCTTATTCCCAGAACAATGGCCTTTAAAACGCTGCACTAATCTATGGTGCTGAAAAATAAATGCAACAAACCACAGCTGCTAAACTAACCATTTAAAGCTGACTCCAGCATGCTGCCCAGTGCAGGGAACTGCTTCATTTTCTCCTGCTAATTTCACTGTTTCTAAGAATTTTATGGTTAAACGTTTTAAAATAAATCAACCGTTAACTTAATTATAAATCTCAAACATACGCATAATCAGCAGAAGGTCCCTTCGGATGAGTGCCATCACTGAGAGTGTCTCAGTATGTCACTGAAATCCAGCATATGAAAAATGATTCCTCAGAGTTAAAGATTATCTGCAGTCAGTGCTGTTAGGATTGTGTTTTATCAGCGGCGTCTGTCAGTTCTGGTCCTGCTGAGGTGGAGGTCTGTATCTTTTGGGTGTTTTGCAAGCAAAACATGCAGGAACAAAAGGGTTTGGACTTTAGCTTGTCTTTGTCTTTAGCTCAGCCCCATTACGACCAGGCAGCTGGAAGTCCTGTCTGATGTTCTGGTGTTAGGCAGCCATGACACCTGACCAACCAGGACTTGGTTCGACTAAAGAGCTGATGGGTAGAAGACAAGCTGTGTTCCAGGACTTATTTTCAGCTACATAAAGTTTTCTCAGAGGAGTTTATCACGGTTATCTACCTGAAATAGATTCCTGAAGAAAGATTAGCATAAAACCTGTATCAAAGTGTTATGGAATGGTGCTCCACCCTCCCCACTCTGTGCAGCAGGTGTAGCAAGAAGCAAGCTGTTGATTGGTGGGCGGGGCAGATGACATATAGCACCTTGCAGAGGCCGTTTCTGCTATCTTGGCTGCATGTAACTGACCCCCATTCCAATCCTCCATCCTCCTATTAAAGTTGTGTTTGGGTGGTAACTCACTCTGGTAAGCGCCTAAAGAAATCATCATAGCAGTCAAGGTTACCACTGATGTTGCTACGAAACTCATATTGACAAGTTTATTTTCCCTCCCCAAAAAAAAAAAAGAGTGAGTTGCACTGTTATCTTAAAAAAAAAAATTCATTTTTTTAAAATAGCCCAAAAAAAAAAAAAAATTCAAATTAATTCATTTCGATTTTGTGCCCAGTATCAGGATTTGGCTTGTGGTTTGAGGATCCAAATGCAGAGGCAGGGAGGCAGTGGTGAGTTTCTTTGATGATTTAAAGCTTAAAGGAAGGTAGTACACCCAAAACATGATTAGCCTTCATTTTTTCTACTCAGCCCCATGCTGAACAACACTCTGGAGTACTTTTTGATATCTCAAATGCATCTGGAGATCTGGGAGGCTTCCTGTCTGCTGACATTCAAATAATGCAGGTCTATGGAGCTATGGCAGACAGAAAGGTCCATAAAAGTCCACAAAACGTGTCAATACATTCCTCCATACTGCTCGTCCAATGTATTCCAAGTGTCCTGAGTGGGTAGTGTCCATAATTTACTGAAAAGTAAGTCCATTTTTAGAATGTTTTAGAGCATAAACAGTAGTGTATGGGATTTCCCGAAAGTGCCCTCCGCGGTAGTTCACGACGCTACAGAAACCAAGGCAGACCAAACCAGATGAAAAGTGCGCATTCAGCTCGGCAAAGAACTCATGCTCTTCCTCAACACTGAAGTCCTCTCCAGACATTTTTCTCCCGTTGTTTCTTTCTTTGCACAGGTAAACAGCACATTTCTTCTTCTACGCTTTGCATTATCGGCAGAGCAGAGCAGGCGCTACTTCGAATGCGCACTTTCATCTGGTTTGGTCTGCCGGGCTTCCTGCGTAGCGTCCGGAACTCCGCTTTCAGGAAATCCCATACAGTACTGTTTATGCTCTAAAAACATTCTAAATGACTCTCGTTTCAGTAAATTATGGACGCTACCCACTCAGGACACTTGGAATACATTGGACGAGCAGTATGGAGGAATATTGACACGTTTTTGTGGACTTTTATGGACCTTTCTGTCTCGGGCCATAGACCTCCATTATTTGAATGTCAGCAGACAGCAAGAAGCCTCCCAGATCTCCAGATGCATTTGAGATATCAAAAAGTACTCCAGAGTGTTGTTCAGCATGGGGGTGAAGTAGAAAAATGAAGCGCTAATCATGTTTTGGGTGTACTTTATTCCTTTAAGTGCCCAACACAGCAAAATATCTAACGCCCAGGACTGCAGACCTCAGCAAACATGAACATCTCCCCCCAATCGCTTCCCCCCAACAGTACGGGCGAAGCGCTACGGGACAAAATGTCTTCCACGACGTCAAAGCATCACCTACCTTCTCAAGTGATGAGGTTTGTTTACATAGATCATTTTAATACTGCCATCTATTGTTCAGTACCGCCTCAGTTCATCTCTCTCAACTGTCACCATAGTTACTTTTTGAGCTTAATGGCCATCTCCATCGCTGGTTCTGTTGGCTCCTGCGCCACCGTGAATGCCAGCAGCGATTGCTCCATTGCTGTGAGACCTCCTATGTAATTATAAATAATCTAATTTCTAAGGCAACGGAAATATTAAGGTTAAGAGGCTGAGCTCGTAGATGATGATAAATAAAGGCGGCAATATATTACATTTCTGACTGTATATCCCTGTAATTATTACACACTGTAGCTTTAATGAACAGTTTACATAGACAACCAGAGGCAGGAATCCAAAAATCAAACGTGAAAAAAAAAGTCAAACAAACCAGAAACCAGTCAACATGTCGTTTCCCCTACATGTCGTCTGCCTAAGTGGCTGGTGTGCTTTATCCACTCATTTGAAATCCTATGTGCCATTTGTGGCTGGGATTGTGGTTAGGTTTTGGTGCTATGAGTTTGAGTCTTTATATAGACAAGGCTTTGTATTGTTTGGAAACCTGCAAATGGAAACCCATGAGCGGGTCGTTTGGTTCCATTGTTAGCCTGTAATATCTGAACCCTGTCTATGGCCCCGTCCCACACATAAGTCAAACCCTGGCCTAAACGCTATTGGCAAATTTTTTCACCAAACCAGCCTTCTCATCCACACGAAGCCGCTTTCGGGTTTGTAAACAATCTTTTATTCAGCCTTCAGAGTGGGAGATTTTGGGAAGACGCGCTGCTTTCCATCTTTTTTGATTTCTTACACGCATGCGCCATAGCGCCGCTTCAAACACTAAGCATGCGCCGTGGCAACACAGTATCACAACAACAATGGCGCCGCATGCGTGTGTTGAATGGTTGCTGCTAATGCTACTCACCCCTGCTGTCGGGCTTACAACAGAATCTTCTTCTTCTGGAATATCTCCAGGAAGAACAGAGCAATATCGACGGCACATAGTTCAGCACCTGAATTTGACTGAACCACTTAAAAATGGACCTCAAGAGGGCAATCCATGTATAAATATTAGTGCTAGCATGCCCAACATTTCGTCAGCCTATTTTGCTTTTGCAGGCACCACCAGCGCCACTTTACAGGCCTGGCATACATTTTGCAGCATTTTCATGCATTCTGCGGTGGAGGATCACATTTATTTTACATCTCCGTCTTTTACGACAAACGTTCTGAAAAAAATATTAGCATTCTAGGTGTTCAAAAAACTCAAACTCACTAGCGATCCAGACATTTGAATTGAGAAAGCTTCCTGGAGAGGTGGCTTAAACGTCTTCAAATCTTGGAAACAAAATCCAGTGGATTTTTTTTTACTTTTTATGGAATGACTATGACCTGATGACTGAGAATCTTCATCAGCACAGGTATATATTGTTTTCCCTCTGTTGCTGTCTTGTGTCAGTCTCCTTTTCCCTAGTTCCCTTCTAGACTCCTCTGTTCACATCTGCTCCTATTCTGCTGATTAGCCTGGTCTTTGTTTCCCTCTCAGATATATTCACCTCCTGCTCAGTCACTTGTTGTGAGTATTCCTGGTTCTCAGTTTTTTTGGATGTTGTGGATTTATGTTTTTGGATTTTTGCTTTTTTCTCATTAAATCTGCATTTAACCACATTCAGCTTCAGTGTCTGCATTTGGGTTCTGTCAGACCTCGGCCATATGACTGAAATCAGTAGATATTAATGCTCAAGTGCTGACTGCCGACTAGAACCCATTAAAGACAAATATATCAACACTGAACAGAAGCTTATTTGTGCTGCTGATTGTTTGGAATCTACTGATGGTTCTGCAACAAAGCACTCTTTTTCTGCCCGGTTTTCTAAGCACAAAGTATTTGTGCATGTTGTGAAGTTTTAGAGATCATACAGCCTAGTATGCACCAATTTTCCCCTTTCTACTGTTGCCGTGGGTACCAAGACTGAAACAAAAACATTATTATGATGATGTGTTCATAAATCTTCACTCGGAAATCTCGGAAAACTTCTGAAAGTACTTTAAATATAAAATTATTACATACTGCTCAATAAATGATAAGTGTTTTTAATTAAGAGTAATTTCCATTTGAATGAATGTGCTTTACTGGAGGCATCCATGTTTGTCAAAGAACACTACTGCCACCTACTGGTTTGTGACGCCACGGTGTGCGGTATCGGCTGTTGATCAAGTCCCAGTGCTGTATCTGGTGTTTGTCACAAAAGCTATTATCCAAGTCATCTTGAAAACATTCTTCTTCCAAATGTTGGCTACATATTACGGTGTTTTTTCTCTGGCCAGAAGTTTGATGGCAAATCTTCCCTCTTCAAGTTGGCGAATCCAACGACGAACCCGTCCATGGAGGATCAGGAATCAGAAAGGTGAAATAGCAATTTTTTTTTTTCCTTTTTACCTCGATGTATTCCAACATCCAGCTGCCATGCACGTGGGCATTGTCAGTTTCACTATAGCTCTTGTAAATTTCACTGGTGAAGTCCTCTGGAAATGTTCAATAATTGTTGTTGATTGCAGATGTGTCTAGTAGTTGCCATTGATTTTGCTTGTAAAGGGGAGAATGGCGCTTAGGCTTACCGCATCTCGCGGACATCACTGCTGGAAGATGGCAGGAGGGAGGGGTTACTATATTTGACCAGAAATAGCTGCTCCTGGACTCGGTGATTGCAATGAAAATATTGTTCTTTTACTGATTAACTCCAAATTCATCACCGAAAACGTCTCAGTTTTAGATATAAATAATGACCCATTGGTTATTCCTTGCTGATCGGACTTTTCCTTTAAAACCTGTTGGTCCATCCAGAGTCCTCCTCCTGGATTTATTTAATGTGGTGTTAATGATCACCCCAGGGGCTCACACCCCCACGGCCCACCGCATTGATTCAAGTCATTAAAAGAGACGTAAACCTCTCACCGCTGCTTGTCCGGGCTTTTTTGAGAACACTCCGCTGCAGAAAAATTCAGGCAAGAAAAGCTAAGAGCCCTCCGCGAGAAGTCCCGCGGTTATTTTCACGGAACTCAAGTGAACTCTGTTCTGAAGCTAAATCTTTGCCGTGAGCCGCAGAGCCGCGACACCATATAGTCAAAAGGGCGGTGTGAGAGAGAGGGTGTGCGGCAGTTGCGGTCGGCTTAACCGCACCGGACAGTGTGAGCAAGGGGTTAGCCTGTCTCTGTTCCACCATAATGGACAATTTCAACAACTAGGCCTCACCTGCAGTAACTGTTAGTGTAACGTTCTTTTTGTGTAAAAGACCAAGAAATTGGTAAACGAACTATGGCTAACTACTAATGCTAAATCCACTTGAATGCACCTAGACAGACAATAAAGTGACATAAAAAAGGTCTGGATGAGCTCTATTTAATCAATTCTGGCCCCTAGAGATGACTAAATATGAGTTTCAAGTCAAAAGTAGGTGGATTGAAGGAAAATACCAGGTTTTGGCTCGTTTAGCAAAAGAAGAGAAGGAAATCACTGTCTTTGCTGTCATGTTAACAAGGTTTTAATGGGGTATCCTCCTTTTTTTCCAAGCTGTAGTAGCATATCGATCCTTCCCCTTTTTAGACACAAATTATGTACTAAAACTAATGATTCTTGAAGGAATAATGTAATTCAAAGCAAATAAAATGCCAGCAGGTGCTTTCTTGTGACACCAGAAAATTGTCTTCGTTTTTCCGGATAGGTTCAGCTTGTTTCCCCGGTAGTCTGCTAGTTAGATTCTGCAATATATATATATATATATATATATATATAATATATATATATATATATATATATATATATATATATATATGTTTTTGTTTTAAACAATGTCTTTTTTTTCTCCTGCAATCCAAAAACCACAGAGCTCCCACTGCATACTGAGCTTAAGCGGAAACTGTTTGGCTGAGTTAAATCTGTTTGCATTAAAACTTCTCCCAATGTGCTAAAATACTTGATTTAAGAGCATAATAAAGCTTGAGGGAAGGTGAAACATACGTGACCCATTTCAGGATTTGTTTTTGAGAAATTTGTTTCATGCAGTTTAATCTTGACACATTCCTTTGACCCCATAGTAACCGGTTCTTAATTCCAGGACTCCTGAGTTTGGCAGCTGCGTTTGGGTGGGAAGAAAAGATGCATTCCTCTTGCATCTCCTGGCTGCCTCTGTGACACCTAAAGAATGAAACATGGAGTTGTTGTTGAATAATTGCATCGGTGCTTGTGGCTAAGTACGCTCGTGATCTCTCAAATTAAACTGATGGATGATGACGGCATGAGGAGAAAAAAAAAAAAAACAGATTTGTGTTGTCAGCGTGGAGGCCATCAGACGACCACTTTCCAGAACAGATGTGACAGAAAACTCATAAAATTATGATAATGATTGGGTAGTGTAATAAAATCTGTATATATGTGTGATACTGTAGCTGAGCTGTAGGCTGTCTGCAGCTATTGAACACAGTGGAATTGGAGAGAAAAGCGTGAGAAGGGTTTTCACTTTTCTTTAGCAGAATGAAGGATGCAGATATCTGCAGCGTGTGAAATCACAATGTCAGCTTTATTTTCTGTCATGGTTTGTAAAACACCATCTGTCCTCTTTTTCGCTGATAGGCGTGCAACAGAGATATGAAAGGCAGGAAAAGTTTTTTTTTTATCTTAGATAAAGATTTTTTACAGTTCTTGAATTTCTTCATAAATAGTAAATGGACATGATGATTTGCGAAGTGTTTGAAAAGAATTTGCATGCTGGGATTATTTTCTCTTATTGTTCCTTTATCCATGGAAGACATTTTGATTTCAGAAGTGGGGGTGGCACATGTATTTTTAAATATAAATCTTATATCTAAGCTCAGCCTGTTATCTAGTAGTTCTGTTTGTTTCCTCCACTTTCTCTTGCATCTCTGCTATCCCTCTCCTGACAAAATATATGGATGCATGATATGAACAATTGGACAATTTTTGTGCAATAAACCAGGGGGTACAACATGTATGGTTAATACAACTATTCCTTATTTGTTCATATTAATTATTTTTTTAATAAAAATCCTTCCACTAAAGTGGCATGCAATGGGAATGCTTATAATAAGTGTGTCTAAGGTCCCCCAATTCAGTATGTCCACCATATTGGATCAGTCCATTTGCTGCACATGTTCAGAAAGGTCCAAACAGACAGCAGCAAACCATTTGAAAACAAACGGTGCAAAGAGCAGTGTTGTACACTTAGTGCTTTTGTCGGTACATTTAGCGACTTTTTAAGACCTACATCTAGTACTTTTATTTTTAAAAAAAAATCTAAAAGACTTTTTTTCACTTACTGGAGACTTTTGCAACAACATCTAAAAGCAGCTAACTCTGCTCTCCAGAGGCAAGTAGATTGGTAACCCCGCCTCCTGCTCTCCTCTATCTCTGTCTGCTGTCATGATTCATGCAGCTGTTTTTTTCATCCAAATGAAAAATGGAGAACAGAGAAGCAGATCATGACTTTTCTACAGTGAAAAGAAGGACTGGGGTATTTACTTTGCCTTCGCCTTTTGGAAACACAGGAAGGAGCAAACGGTAATCAAATTATTTTTATTTTTTAGTCCTTTCAGATTAGCATATTGTTAGAAATATTTTATTTATACCTTTACTTTGTTTGTGTTTTTTACATGGGTTGTGTCTCAAATGAACTATTATGATGTATAATGTAAGTGATTCATCTTTTTATTAACTCTTGCTTAAGATTGTTCCAGATAAAGGTCATGTAACGGATGGGCAAGGCCTGAACATCTTCTATCACATCCATGTGTTCTTATTCCCATGCTGGACTTTGTGTAAAACCCACATGCAGACAATTACAGGAGAGACAGAGTAAAAGTTTAACAGGTTTATTTTAAGAAGCACACAGAGTAAATGATTTAACATGTTCTGGCACTCGGTCCGGGACTGGTATCACAGAGTAATGTGTTGGTTGGCCAGGTAGCAGGGATGTCTTGACAGAGTTTTGATTCTGATTTGTACCTGATGAGGTTCAGACTGATCGGTGGAGAGAGGGAACCGGTTGGGTCCAGAGAATGTGGATTCAGCAGCTCAAAGTAGCATGCTTTGTTTTTAACAGTTCTCCCCTGAGAATAGCTGGGAGATTCAGACTGAGGTTCAGGTTTGGCAGGTTAACAGGCAGGCAGGTTTTCAAAAGCTCCTCCAGAGCTACAGACTTGGAGTCGGTTTTCCTATGAGTGAGCAGAGAAGACAAAGACTGGTTAGGATCAGGTTGCTCTTTAGAGCAGACAGAGATTTAATACAAGCTGAGGCTCAGGTTCCAAGAACCAAAACTGGTCAACACTTGAAGACATGGCCCTGCTTGGTCTCTTCAATAAGGTGTGTAGGGTGGCTTCAAGGAGACCCAGGGCCTCTCTCTGCTTGAGAAAGGTGGCAGACTGATCCCAAGAGTCATTGCAAAACAAACCACATGCTTTGTTTTAACATAGCTGAGATTGTAAATCCGTTTGCTTCCCTTTCCTTAGTTAAACCTTAGCTGGTGTAATTAGGGACAGTCTCTTCTTTCAATAAATGCCGCAGAGAAAGCTGAAGACTGTAGATTGGGGTGGAGATTTATTACTCCGCGTCTCTCCTACTCTCCTTGCGAGTAACTAAATTAATTGTCTCTGTGCCTTCTTTCTTTCCCTGTATGTATGTATGATGTTTTAGGTGCTTAGACCTGACACATATATCATGACTATGAACCTTTAAAAATAATGTGGATGCTGCTTGTGTCATTAAAATCAGCGTAACCTGTGGAAAACCCTAAAGGCTGCTTTCAAATGTTCTAATGGACAGATCATAAAGAGATCATGTTGGTCAAAGTCTTTCCGAAAGTATAATTTTTTATAATATTTTAAATAGAATATATGAATATACCTTTGTAATATTAGAAATTTAGGCTGAATAGGTATTTGAGTGTGCTTGGGATGGGAAGTCAGTAGCTATTTTAAATGGATATGAGTAATCAGAGTAAATTAAACTAAATATTTTTCATACAAGACAGAATATTCTGATCAGATTCACCAGAATAGGAATTATTTTTCCACTTTGAGTGGCTTTAGATTCTACGTCTGAATGAGGATCAGTTAGATGTAGGTGGCAGACTTTATGTTATAGGTCTCAAAGTATGATGACCACATTAACAACTATGTTACCTGTTTTAAGCAAGTGAAAGAGAAGTGAGGACAGTTTCTCTCCCAGATCACGTCCCTTTTATTGAACATTATTTTGTCGCAAACATTGCTGCATTTTAATTTAAGTTTTTTAAACTTTGCTTACTCATTTCCTCAATTCAGTTCTAAAAGTCCTTTAAAACAATAAGACCTGCCTTTTCTCGAGAGTGTCTTTATTACTGCCGTTCAAAAAGGCCTATCATTTCCAAGAATAAAAAAAAAAAAATGTGAATCATGTTTGAACTAATGCAGCTTGGTCTCTGTTCTACTCACCCAAAATTGAATTTATATATTCAGAAACTGGAGGGTGTTGGCTTTCAAATAATGTGATTTGGGTTTACAGTTCCTAAGTTATTTGCTTTTCCATTTGTTATGCAAAATAGGCGAGAATTACCCGAAATGAGGTGGATACTAAGAGGTTCACCACCTTCAGTATCACATTTATGTTATCAAATCTTCTTGGTTACTTATATTCCTGAGATGAACACATCTATATATCCATGTATTGACATGAACAGTCTTTGTGCATTAAGTCACTCCCTTTTATATCACAGCCTACAGGGAGAAAAAAAATACTTAAATCACCAAAAAATCACAAAATTACAAGTAAATTTGGTCAGTCTATTGTAAGTGTGCCACATTTGTATAATTGGATGTAATGAACCTTTTAATTGAAAAGAGCTTGAGACATATTTGTTGTGAATTGGTGCAATATCATGCATTGAATTAGACCAAAAAAAAAACAACATCAAAGATTTCTGGGACATCCGTCCTTTAGGAATGGGTTATGAGAGCCCTGATTTAGATTCAGCTGCACTGATGCTGATCACTTTCAGCCTCTAATATGACCAGATGTGAGTAAACGACACATTAAAACGAAATTTTAGCTCAGCTCACCGGGAATTCGGAGGAGACAACAAAAAAAAGCTGTGGGAAAATATGCTGCAGCATGATGATTACAGCATATGCAGGATATTCAAATTTTCAATTCACCCGGTGTATTTATGCAACACATTTAAATCTGTGACTTCTAAATATCCAGCAGGATCCAAGCATATTACCTTATAACAGAACATGTAGAACACTTTGTACGATATTGCTCCTCTTACTTAGTCTTGTCATTAAAAGCACATTATACTACCCTTTAGAAGGTGCTGCCATGCAGACACGAGACACTGAGAACCTTTGAAACGATTTACCTCCTGTAGGACGCCTTTGAACATGTTGGATTTATTTTATCTTTTTCTTAGAAATAAGAAAAATTGCACTATAGCTGCTATCGACCTGAGGAGCTGTGGTAGGATTTAAGAAAATGTCAGGTCAGGCAGGAATCAAAAGGACTCCTCTGTGACTCGGTTGAAAGAATTAAGCTCTGATATTCTGAACACTGGATCATGCATAGAGCCTTTCAGCTCTTTTCCTTTGTGAAGAAGTCTTGAAAAACCTCTGATGATGTTCTTTATTGGTTCGCAAAGCCTTTATAAATCGTTTTAACGTAACATTAAAGATGATGAAACCTGTGTCCTTACCTGATGCATTTCTACATGTTGACTAATGTACAGAGCCATGAAGATGCATAGGCTCCTTACAGAGACTTTGATTACTCTAAAATATAATTTTATTAGGGCTGCAACTAATGATTATTTTAAAATTCGATGAATCGGCCGATTATTTTTTCAATTAATCGATGAATCGGACAAAAATATTTTTATTTATTCCAAAATAAACATTTTAGACAGAACAAAACAAAGCACACAAGTACAGGTTGCTCATTAACTGTACCGGGTGCAATATGAAAAATAAATGTTTGTGTTAAAACCACGCAAACTTACATGAGAAATGTAGCTGTACATCCACAAAATATATAGGACGTACTTTGTTTCATAAAGTGCAAAAAAAAGACATTTTTGTTTTTAAAAAGCCCCTAAGGGGTTCAAACAATAGGCCCCCATTTCAACAAATGAGTTTTTTTTAGACTAGAAAGAGTTCTGCCTTTTAAGACAGGAAAGTATAGCAGTTAAAAGTTGCTACTTGAGAAAATACTGAACCATAGAGATACAAATAGCCCTGTGATTCAAATTATAAATTGTATTTGGAATAAAAAATGAGAGAACTAGGGGTGCTAAAAACACATCCTCCAAAGACAGATATTTACATGGGAATGTGGAATATAATTAATTGACATATTACTGATCTTGCTGGATTTTATTCTGCTTTACTTCCATAAATTGCAGGATCTTTTACTTTATCTTTGCCAGAAGATTTAAACTTTTAAAAGCCTTGCCCTCATAATTTGCAAGTTAATTTATTTATAAAGGCTGTTTTTTAATTATTGTGATCAATTTGCGCCGCCAATCCCGGCGCATGCGCGCGCTTCATTTGCAGTCTGGATGCTGAGGGTAAACATCCTGGCGGCTCTGACTGCAGCGCTGAGAGGGACTCCCTGCTGGAGAACGGGGTTGGGATGGGGAGGCTTCTCACGGCAGCAGCTGCCGCTGGAGGACAAGATTAGGAACGATACATGCTTTCAATGCAAGAGTCTCCGTAAAAGCCGCCAGTGACACCGTAAAAGTCGCCAGATTTGTCGCTAGTCGCTTTTTTGAAAAAAATAGTCGCTGGAGGGGGTCTGAAAAGTCGCTAAATATAGCTTAACAAAGTTACTGAAGTTTGCAACACTATCCGGCGCACGGGCGCAGCGCTGAATCGCCGCTAATTTTTTTTTTCTTCCCTCGCTTTCAGTCAAGTGGCAGTGATGATGGCGCCGGCCGGATGACGCGATTAATCGCGCGACACAACTAATCGATGATGAAATTGGCGTTGTCAACGCTTTTAAAAAGTCGATTTTTATCGATTTTATTGATTCGCTGTTGCAGCCCTAATTTTTATTTAGCTTTTGGATCTTGCTGCTGCATAACCCAAGCATGCTTCAATCCAACACACTTTATTTATGTAGCACTTTTAACAGCCAACAAAGCTTTCCAAACAAAAAACCTCTCATGATGTTACAAAGTTCAGACCCAAATTCAGAAAACCGAACAGAGAGACGAGAGGGAAAAGGTTTAACGGGTTTTATTGAAGAAGTTTGGCAGAGGGAGAAGTGTTGCTGTTGTTGTTGTGAATTTGGCGCTATATAAATAAACTGAAATTAATTGAATTGAATTGCTCTGAACACAGCACAACCGGAACTGTAAAGTGAGGGGAAGACACAGCGGTTAGTTCAGGCTCAGTGGGAATTTCACTCGTGAACTTGGGGAAGAGGATTTGGTTGCTGACTCACGTTTCCAGAGAAGTGAATCCACACAAAAATACTGCGAACCAAAAAAACAGCAAACATAAGGGAAAACTCATGTTTGGAGCCAGAGATGAGGAAGCAACTAACAACAACAAGGAACCAGCACTAAAGAACTGCACAGGGAGAGTATATATGGTAGACAGAACAAAGACCGGGTAATCAGATACTACGGAGCATGTGTGGATGGAAGAGGCTAGAAGGGAGCTCGGGAAAAGGAGACAGGCACAAGGGAACAGAGAGGCAACACAGACTGGCTTAAATATAACACAAAATGGGAAATAAATCAAAGATCAATGAAACAGAATTACTTAGATAGTGAAAGTCCCAAAAGGCAAGAACCATAACAGGCAGGTGCTCTGTATTAGGTGTGTGGGAAAGGTTTTTTTTTATCAATAAAAGAAAAAGACATAGAAGTACTTTTTTTACTTAAGCTCTCTGGAATTCACTTGTTTTTTGTGAGTGAAGGGCATCGCCATATTACACTCCGATGTGAGGGTCCACTGGACCCAAAGCTGTTAAAAGTGTGCACCATCATTCTGTCCTTATTTCCCTGCTTGTTGTGTTTGTGTTGTCGTTCTGAACCTGCAATTTGTTGACAGAGTTTAAACACTGATGCAAACTGAAACACTGACATCTCTTTGCTCTCACATCTCAGAGTTCTGTCTGACAGGAACCATGAGATACATTTTCATTTTGTTGCTTATCAGATCAAGATGACAACAAGAATCTGTCCAGGAAAGATCTTACAAATTAGTTTTGAAGATAACGATTTTATATACGGGTGTTTCACAATGTAGGGAGAGGGAGTAAAGAAAAAAAAAAACATGCTTGTTGTTTATATTGATTTATTAGTTTCTTTTTAGTATTAGTGATTTAATGTCTTGATTTTCAGGCTTTAACATAAATTAGGTCCAACACATCTAAAAACACTGCTAAAAATAACCTAAATTAGCTGATCCGTTACACAAATTCATCTAGAAACACACAAAAAAGAGGTAAGGTTTCATAGCCTCGTGAGACCATCCTGTTCT
>JAGKQL010000062.1:31249738-31284738 GCA_018398635.1 Cyprinodon brontotheroides
CACCATAGACCTCCATTATTTGAATGTCAGCAGACAGCAAGAAGCCTCCCAGATCTCCAGATGCATTTGAGATATCAAAAAAGTACTCCAGAGTGTTGTTCAGCATGGGGGTGAGTTTTCACACTTATTTTAATAATAAATAATTCAACTTTATTGATCTTACTTTGGAGAAATTTACCTGCATTTAACCCACCAGCTTGGGGAGCAGTGGGCTGCCATGGTGTAGCGGGGGCTGTGTCGGGAGTTGGGGTCTTACTCAGGAGGACCCAGAGTGGAGGCTGTGGGGATTAAACCAGTACTTCCAACCAACCCTTCTAAGTACTGAATCCGGGGATTTAATGGGGGCATCTTGAAACGTTTAGACACATTATCAAGCTGCATTGATACTTTGTATCTCCAGATATACCTGACTTACCTGCTGGACCATTTAAGAAGACACTACAAGGCAGCTCGACTTTGACAGACTAAACTGAATTGATTTGATGAAGCACATAGTAAAATGATATAATTTTTAGGTTATTGTAAGGATTTATATTATTTTTTACATATCTATAGTTTCAATTGAAAATATATTTGATATTTTTAAATACTTTCAGTATTAAAATTTGTACAAACATGAGTAAAAATATAAGGAAAAAGCGATGGGGCCGAGGATGCGCTTGTGGCATTTCCAAGTTTTCAATCCACCATTTCATATATTTCATATGTGCATAGTGTAATTTTAAAACAAATTACCGAAGTAAAGCTCGGTAGGCAAATAATAAGTCCCGATTTGAAATGAGCGCAGAATTCAGGTAGGGTTGAGGTGATAACTGAGGAAGGGAAAAGTTGGCGCGGCGAGAAGAGAGTCGAAATAAAAAGCAACGGCTGAAACGTTCCTATTCGCTTTTAGGCTGCTCCAAAATTATTAAATCAATTTTGGCTGATAGAAGCACAAAAAAGAGATACATTTTTTAGCAGTGTGCATCATGTTGACCAGATAGCGCTTTTAAAGCACAGTTTATGTAAGTCGAAGACGCACGACTCGCGCCACTCATTGAAATCACTGATGACTTTCTTGAAACACCGACATACTTGCATTGTCCTATGGGTAGATTTTTTTTTGTTTTCCAAAAACTCTGGTATGAGTGTTTCCTAACTGGATTTTTTTGGATATTAAAATCAGTTTTCTCTGAGCGCCCTTTTATATAAGCCCGACCAACAAAGAAACCATAAAAGACTAAATTTAAGGAGGGAAAGCTTTTTTTACCTGCATCTCAAGCAGAATGATGTGTCACATAATAGTAGAGGCGTATGCTGTGAGGAAGATTAAAGGTATTGTTGAGGATTTTTTAAAGACACCGCCCTCTCCAGTAGAGAAAAAAAATGTGCGTGCAAGTGTGAAGGAACAAACCAAGTTTCTCCAAGGTGCACACACCTGCCCAAAATGTGCTGTTTCTCCGCCATAGCTCATACAAGGCTTGAGGTGAAGTTGCCCCCCCCCACCTTCTTCAAATTCAGACCAAATCGGTGTCCGTACATTGCAGCAAAAATCTCCCATTTCTGAAAGCTGTCCATTTCCAATGATATAAAGAAATGTTTCTAGAGAGTCATCAAAGGTCAACCAAGATAAACTTCAAGCGAGGGAAAGTGTTAACTTCGTCTCCGTTTCTGCTGGTTTTGTGCAGCAAAAATTGTCGTTTTGTGCCGCTGTCATTTTTTTCCGGTTAAAATTTAATCATTCGCCATTTATAGGTTAGCAACTTACCGGTAATTTATATGAAATTCCACCGGAGTTTCAGCATTGACGATCATGTTCACTGACCTTTGGTGACCTCTACAAACTATTATGGAATATTAAAATGATAACAGTACAAAAATTTTAGAAATTATAAAATATGCATTTGGAGAAAATTATATATATATCAAAATATACGGGGTTTCCAGCAGGGTCCTAAAAAGTCTTAAAAGGCATTGAATTCTTTAAAAATAAAACTGAAAAGAGCACTTAATTGGTATTGAAATGTCTAGGAAATCGGAGTCTTTCGTGGGTGCTTAATTTTTAAAGCATCATAAACTAGGATTATTTTATGCATGAATTTATTTTATGAGATCTAAAAACGTTAAAATTGACTTTTTTTTTTATAAAAAATATGAGAAACATCATACGGCAGTTTCACGTCCGATAAGCGGGCTCAACCAATAAGCGCGTTAGCACGACGGAACATTTGGAGATCGTACTCCATTTTACGTTTTGTCACCAAATAGCAGGTAAGTGTAAATGTAACCAAAATTGTCTCCAACCAAAAGAGTTTTCTCCATGGCTAAAACCAGAGGAACACTCCCATGAGGCTCAGTGGATTTTTGTGCAAGAAGTCAGTCTCAAGCTCAGAGCGATGGGAATTAAGGCAGAGTGGAGTGCATGGGGAAACGCGAGCACAAAAGCGTCAAACACAGAAACAGCCCGGTATTTCTCTCGGTTTAGTTTCCACCCGCTGTCTCTACAACGCCTCCACTTATCACAATCCAAACATCCCACTAAAGAGAAACCACCTACAAGAAGATAAAATGCTGCAAAAAAGACTTGGCTTCTGGTGCATGTTTGGGAGCTTTAAAACCCTGATTTGTTTTGTTCCCTGCTGAAACAAAGTTTGTGAATTCAGGATTAAATGATTGTTGTTTTTTTTGTGTGTGTTTTTAGCTTTACTTCCTGTTGTATGGGAAGCTTTTCAAGTAAAGAGAGCATTAGTGCAGTGGTCTATGTTAAAATAAACCTTTGGGTTCAAAAGTTCCATGCGCCAGAAAGCAGATTTTCTTGTGTTTCTTGTGAATTTGGTCTTAAAATTTTATTTCAAGTGGCATTAAAAAGTCTTAAAAAGTCTTGAATTTACCTCACCTTATGCTGTAGGAACCCTGATTATATATATATATATATATATATCCATCGATTGACTTACACCAATAGATTGACCCAATTTAGGAATTATTTTTCCCCATTACTTTGACATTTAAAAAAGTCCACGCAAAATTCCACATGATGTGGATAGAAATGCGACTATTGGTAAAGCTGCTTCAGTACTGGAAAAGTTAGACTAATACAAAGTAATCAAAGATGTGCTTGAAGT
Organism: Cyprinodon brontotheroides; assembly: GCA_018398635.1. Taxonomy (NCBI): domain Eukaryota; kingdom Metazoa; phylum Chordata; class Actinopteri; order Cyprinodontiformes; family Cyprinodontidae; genus Cyprinodon; species Cyprinodon brontotheroides. The sequence continues at coordinate 31,252,843 of JAGKQL010000062.1, forward strand.
AGAGCTGCTGCAGAAGAACATCTCCATCACCTCCAGCATCAACTTTACGTCTCAGACAGAATATATTCACAACATCAGCAGCGTCTGCAGCCCCAAATCTATATGACTAAGTGTATTTGCCGAAGGGTTTGTCAGTCAGATCAGCTGCTAAGAGAACATCTGGAGGTTTTTTCCCTTTTATTTATATATATATATTAACTTCTGATACACACAAGAATAGATGTTTTCTATATAGTCTTAATTTCTCCTGTGCTGTCATTAAAATAGTCTCGACCAGAACTCACAGAATTTCTACAAGATGTTTGAATTCAAACCCAATAATTCCTCTGAGTATCGCTGCGCTCAGTGTCCTGGTCATGAATAACTCAGATCTCTCCCACCATCTTTCTTTGTTCTGCCGAGTGTCTTCTGAACTTCCAGGAGATGAGCTCTCTTTGCAGCGTTTCACCGATGTGAAACCAAGGAGTCAAAGTTTGCTTCAGTTCTCACTCGCTTCCTGCTAGGAATTATGACAAGGCTTGGTATCTCGCACTGAAAGCAGGACTTTTAGCACGTTCCAGGCCTCAGACACCACGCCGGCACCAGTCAGTGCTGCTGACAGCCCTTCTTACACGAGTAAAGTCTGTTCTTTGTTCCCAAATATCACCAAGTTTTAAATAATAGATCAGTGTTGTTTCAGAGGAAGAAGATCCATATTAAAAATGAAACGTCTTGTGCAAATGAGATCCAGTCAGACTTAAAAATGTGGAAACAGTTTGACAGATAAGGTTTCTCATCAGATAGAAATTCATCTTATTATTTTATCTCATTGCATCTGTAGTTTTAACTAGGGATGCACGATATAATCGGCCCCCTATCGGTATCGGCCTTAAAACTGAATATCGGACATCGGCCACCCCACCGATATTTAACCCGATATTTGATCAGCTTCTGAGTTTCTAAAGTCTTAAAAAAAAAAAAAATACTTCTACTTCTTCTTCCTCAAAAACTTCTTTTTTACAGACTTAAAAATAAAGGCGAGGGAAAAAATATTTGACACATTAAAAATATCACAATATCTTCATGTACTGATATATTGCCATTTAAAAACACCATATCAATCTCTTTTACTAATGAAATATTATTATATGTGTCATCGTTATGCTACGAAACCCCCGAAAATTCACCAAATGTTGCCATATTTTTATATGTTGTTGATATATTGACTTGGTATCGATCTATTTTACTAACAAAATCTCACAGAATTTTGCAAAATATCACAGAGTTTGTAAGCAAGAAGAGATGAGAATTTCACGAGATTTTTGAAAGTAAAATAGATGCGATACCGCGTTTTTAAAATCTATTTGATATCAGCATGTGAAAATATATTTGAGAGGAGTATATTATTTTTCAAAGCGTCAGAAATGGATAACAAAAACTGCTATTTTCAATGACTACTTGGTTTTGTCCAGCTTTAACATCGGTATCGATATGGGTTATCGACTACATGAGTTTTAAAAACTCGGCATGTCAGAATGTCGACCAAAATCCCAATATGGGCATCCCTAGTTTTAATCTATAGAGTGATAATTGTTGGTTTTCTGTGATCGCCTCCTTTTTGATGGTCAGATTGGATAAAATAACTTAGATATTAAAGAATTAAGGTGGAAAAAAAAATATTTTAAGGAACCACTTTTTATCCCATAAAAAAGAAAAAGATTGATTCAAAATGTGCTTAATGCTGCAGGTTCTAATGGAAGCAGAGCTTTTTAACTGGTATCTGTTGAGATAAAATACATTTAATCCATAATACAGTGTGCTGAATAGAGGAAAGAAAACAACCCGTTATTTTGCTTATTGAGAAATTATTTGATTATTTATTTTCCGATTGATAATTGGATAGTAAAATAAGCTTCTTATACTGAATTTAAGCCAGGCAAATCTAAACTATACCACTGGATACAGCATTATGCTGCGCTCACACCGGATGCCCAGCAGGCCGCAATGAGCAGAAGCAGCCGGTTTACATGCAAAGTCAATGGTTGACAGCGCCCGCAAGCACTGAGCTGCTGCTACAGAATGACGCATACAGAACTTCCAGGATAAGCCTCCCCTGAAACAGTTTATTAGCAGCCTAAATTAACTTAAAATGCAGAAATCTGCCAGCAGAAATATGTTCGAAACTTTATTATCCTGCTGCCTGCAGTTTAGATTATTTGTGGTTTTGAAAAACCACCCTACCAGCTGCAGCGGTGGAACGAGGCGCGGCGCACGGGGTCCAGAGGCTTGCTGTGGGAATGGGATCCTACTGACGGCGCACCGCCGGTATGTGGGGGTCTGAGCCGCTCTGACAGAAATAATTTTGACTGCACTGATTAATCCTTTCGGGTGGATTTTCCCACTTAAAAACATAATAAAACTACTTTTACTTCCCACTGATCACAGCAAATATAGCTGCAAGGCAGAGAAAGAATAGTGAAGCTCTGCCCAACGCGCGTCAGACACACTTTTGCACCGCGCAGCCAGAGCAGCAAAGCTGCTTCAGCCCAGCGCGATCAGAACTAACTGGTACAAAGCACAGCAAAACTTCTTCATGTGATTTAGAGCTTCAACTGAAAAACAAAAAGAAATGCTAAAAACACAAAGGAGCAGAGGTACAGCCTTTAAATCCCCTTACTGGGATGACACGAGTGGCTTTTTCTTTTTTAGTCTTTTTAGTCGTTCTTTTAGTCACACACACACTCATACTCGTTCTGCCATTGTAGTGAGGACCATGTGTTGACTGCCATTGACTTCCATTGATTTTCATTCAATTTCCACCCTTTCTACACTCTAACCCTAAATCTAACCATTACCAATGCATACCTAACCCTAACCAATTGACACCTTAGCCCTGAACCCAAACATTAGCAAAATAGCATATGAGGACCAGCAAAATGTCCAACAACTTGTCCTCAACTTGATGGTGCAATTTGGAGAATGGTCCTCACTCTGAGGGCTAGACAGGTACACGCACACAATTTGATCTTAGTTTTGATAGATTAGATCAATCAGAGAGTTTTTTTACCACTAAAGAAGAAGGTGATAAAAAGTTAAGAGGCTTTCTACTGTATTTTTAAATGATGCAGCAATATCTTATTTGTGATAGTTTTCTTGCTGTAAAGAGAGATTTTATTTTTCTTTCCTAATTTTTCTAATAGCTCCATTTTGTGTACACAAAATGAGAAAATAAATCTAAGTCTAAAGTATTCATGTTCTTTAATCCCATTTATCTCACCAATCAGACTGAACAAGACCAGCAGGACCTTTTCAGAGTCCTGTTGGTCTTCTGGGAGGAAAGTTTTGAAAGTTTTCCTCATTGTTTCACGGTTTGGTAAAACACTAAGTGATGTAAAGGAATGAGTCTGATGAGGGGTTGGTCAGGTGATCAGTCAGCCCGCCCTGAACCTCCTGCCTCCCCCTGCAGATCAGTTCAGACTCCAAACGTTTAACCTGTTACTGATGACAGCGCTGCCCTCAACTCTCACCGTTACTCAGCCTTAGCTTCACTTCTTCTCATTCCTGATTAGAGGTAAGCATCATTTTTCCTTTCACCTTTTTTTTCCGCGTGTTGTAACTTTATGTTTGCAGGGAATCTGCTAAAGGTAACCGCTGTGGTTATGGTGTCCTGTGGTCTTAAACTGCACGCCGTCACAAACATGTTTCCAGGCCACAGAGCATCATTCAGACACCTGGGACTTCTTACAGCATCTAACAACATGTTCTGCTGCAGCTGAAAACATTAAAGTCAGGAAGATGTTTTCTCAACCCTGGACCTGATGTGGGAGTTGTTATAGAGAAGTTTAGGGAAGGTGTGACTGTTGACTCTGCTAAAAAGAAAAAGCCGCCCGTGTCATCCTAAGGGGAGATTTAAAGGCTGTACCTGCCTCCTTTATGTTTTTAGCATTTCTTTTTGTTTGCCAGTTAAAGCTCCAAATCACATAAAGAAGTTTGACTTTTAACAGTCAGCCCCATTCTATGAAATAAACTTATAGAATACGTTCTACAGAACATCCAATACCCATCTATGTAACACTGATCTAGAAAAGAATGAAGTGTTTATCAGCTGTCCTGACCTCTGACTTTATGGCCTTCATGCTCACAGATATAGATTTGAAACCTGAAGCTGAGATTTAAAATAATAGGAATTTGAACTAATCTATGTGGTTTAGATCTATGCAGCAACACAAATCCAGATTGCTGTCCGGACACAGACCAGGTCACAATAATATTGCTGTGAAAATCTTCCTAGTTCTGCTAGTTGCATGCAGCTGTTGCTGAATTATAACAGTCTGCCCCAATCTATGAAATTAAAGTTATAGAAAACCTTATACAGAATATCCAATACCCGTCTGGTCAAGGTTAGATCCAGGACCCACCAACCTTTTTAAGGCTGAGGGCTACTTCATGGCTACCGAGTCATAGGAAGGGCTACCAATACTGCCCTATGAACTGGAGGGATCAGTGTTCACAGTAAATCCATCATCCATAAAAAAACTCATTTTTATTCTTATTTTATTCTTTTTATTCATTTTCACAATTTTTCTTTTTAATATTGTCATTTTATGAAACCACTGAAATATGATGAAATAGTTAAAATGATGAAAGAATACCGTACTCTATAAATGATTAAAAAGAAGAGCAACAGAATAAAAAAAAAAATTAAACCCAGTGAGTTAGTTCTTCTGTTTTCAGAAGACGAAGAGGGCACCCCATGTGGTCCTTGAGGGCCCCTTGGTGCCCGCGGGCACCGCGTTGGTGACCTCTGACCTAGGGGTTAGGGCATAGGGCTTTGAATCCTGAGGTAGCGAGTTAAAAACCCACTCCCACAGACTGCCACTCTGGGTAACTGAGCAAAGAAACTTAACCCTCTGAATGCTCCCTGGGAGCTGCACAGTGGCAGCCCACTGCCACTGCTAAATGAAGAGAGAAAGTTCAGTTTATTTTTATTCATTTTACATACTAATGTGAAAATATTCAATACCATGAGGAGAAAGAAATGACAAATAATTAAAGGAAAAAAAGCTTTTATTAATCTCAATATGGAGCACTCTTTCTCAGTAGAATCAAGTTTAAAATGTGAATAATCCAGAAATCTAAAATAAAAGTAGCAATCTTTAGTATCCAGGGCGGATTTAGGAAATTTGGGGCCCTAGGAAAAACAGGCAGGGGGCCCTCTGAATTAAGAAGACAACACATAAAACAGACACATTATACAGATACAGACATTTTAATAGAATAAACATATTATTTGTTCTAGGTTTTGTCCCTTACTTCTTTTCCATTTTCTTCTTGTTTTCCTCTCTATGTTTTTGTACTCAGCTGACTTTTCATGCTGTCTCTAAAGGAATGAAAAGATTTTTTCCAAGCACTAAGCTCACTTAGCTGATTGCTTCTTCCTGTGTTTCCAAAAAGGCCAAAGTAAATAACCCAGTCCTTCTTTTCACTTTGTAGACAAACCATGATCTGCTTATCTGTTCTCCATTTTTTCATTTGGATGAAATAATAGCTGCATGAATCATGACAGCAGACAAGATAGAGGAGAGCAGCAGGAGGCGGGGTTACCAATCTACTTGCTCTGGGAGAGCAGAGTTCGCTGCTTTTTAGATGTTGTCTCCAAAGTCTCCAGTAGCAGAACAGGAACGTATTTGAAATCAAAGTGCTAGAGGGGTCTGAAAAGTCAGCCAAAAGCTTGGCTAAGTTGGCTTGCGACTCTTTGAGGTCTGTTTGTTTTCAAATGGTTTGCTGCTGTCATGTTGTTTGGAACCTTCACTGTAAAAAATGATCTAGAAATAAGTAAGCATTTCTTAAATTAAGTGTATTTACTCTTAATTTGAGTAGGTAAAATGAAATGCTTCGCCAATTGGAATGTGTATTTTACTCTTAAAAGAATTTATTTAGATAAAATGCACTTAAAATAAGACAATGCAACTGTGTTTTTACTTATTTTAAATGTAAAATTAATCTCATTCCTTTGGCAAAAATATCTATTTTACATCTCTCAATCTGAGAGCAAATGCACTTATTTTTTAGGAAAAAATAACTTATCTAGATTTCCATTTTTTTCCAGTGTGAACATTTGCAGCAAATGGACTGATCCAATATGGTGGACACTGAAGGGGGCAGCTGGAGACACACTTAATATTATTTATATCAAAAACATAATGAGCACACATACGGAATAGTTGTATTAACCATACATGTAAGCAGAGTTTTATGGGGCCCCCCAGGAACTTGGAGCCATGAGCAACGTCCTTGTATTGCCTAATGATAAATCCCCCGCCTGTTAGTATCAATACCATTAAAAATGAGTATTTTTGCAGCCATGGTTGGAACTGTGTTGTGATCGATCTCTGAAGAGCACCTTTGCATCACTTTAATAAGGCGTTGTGATGGTGCTTACATGAGTGTTAGCTGTTCCGCCCAAACAGCATGACTCTTCCCTGTTGACTTCATGTGTTTTTTTCCAGCTTACATTAGATCAGAGGTCCTTAATGTGAACAGCTGGACTCTGCTGACCAACCTTCAATCATCTGTAGATGACCACATGCAGCAGCATCATCTCTGCTTAGAAAGCTGCAATTTTGAAACTTGTTTTGATGGTCATTGAAGTTAAGTCACTCCAGCTGAGACGTATCCTGCTTGTTGCTCTCCTGAACCTCGTCCTTCGTCAGCAGATTGCAGATTTCCACAGACCATCTGGTTCTATGTGGCAGCCTGCATCTGCCCTCTCTGACACCCCTCCCCCCCGCCTTGCTAAGAACAAACCCTCTGAGTGATGTTGATGACAGAAACCTTTGATGGTCAGAACTAGGATTTCTAATTCATCTAGAAACACCAGAAGTTATTTTATTCTGAATAGAATGTAACACCTGGCATGTTTCCCTTCTTCTTTGCCAAAATCAAACTACAGAAGGTTTGAAATGACAGAATGAATGTTTTCATCCTTCAATCACATTAGTTCATAAGGTTTGGAGAGAAAATAACCCCCTCCCCATCTCTACTGAAGGACACTTTTTTAAGGATTGTTTTGTGCAGGCTGCTCTGTTCAGTGGAGCTCAAACCAAACACGTCCTCCATCTGCATTTAAAATGTAGTCATTTAGTGATAACAGAGTCAGTCCCTGCATGAGGTCTATGTTTAACGTGTAATTTAAATCCATCACAGCAGACACACAGTAATCTAATAACCAGCTTTAAAAGAAAAGTCCGGTCAGCAAGGAATAATTGGGGTCATTATTTATACCTAAAACTAATACGTACCAATAGTGTTCATCAGTTAAAAATAATAATTGTCGTTGCAATCACTGAGTCTGGGGCGGCCATTTTTGCCCAAATATAGCAACACCTCACTCCCGACATCTTCAAGCAGTGGCGTCGCGGTCGCGGTAAGCCTAGCCCCATTCTCCCGCTTTACAAGCAAAATCAATGGGAACTACTAGACACATCTGCAATCAACAACAATTGTGAAGATTTCCAGAGGACTTCACCATTGAAATTCACCAGAGCTATAGTGAAACTGACAATGCCCACATGCATGGCAGCTGGATGCTGGAATACATCGGGTAAAAGTGATTCCTGATCCTCCACGGACGGGTTGGTCGTTGGATGCGCCAACTTGAAAATGGAGGATTTTGCCATCAAACTTCTGGCCAGAGAAACCGCGTCAATGTAGCCAACATTTGGAAGAAGAATGTTTTCAAGATGACTTGGATGATAGCGCGTTGCGACAAACACCAGATACAGCACTGGGACTTGATCAGCAACCCCGATACGCTTTTGTGGCGTCACAAACCGGTAGGTGGCAGTAGTGTTGTTTGACAAACATGGATGCCTCCAGTAAAAGCACATTCAAATGAAAATTACTCTTAATTAAAACACTCATCATTAGTATGTAATAATTTAATATTTAAAAGTACTTTCAGAAGGTTGAATTCTAAATATGACCAGACCTTTGCTCTAAGGTTAAGGCACCAGTTTCACTCATTGGATGTTTGATATTAGCCCCATTTACACTACCCTTGAAAACCTACGATCCAGGCGAGGGCCGGTCCGAGCTTGGATCGGTAACCAGGCCAAGCTCAGTTTTGGCGACCGTTCACACGTCACACTTATCACCGGTTATCTCGACTCCTTGACTCCTCAGCCTCCTAGGTAGCGATGTGGGGTATTACTGCTAGGGTTGAAGGAGGGACTCAAGCAGCTGGTGGCGGTAATGCACCAAACTGCTGTTTGTCAACCGGCGTAAAACCCAAGAAGAAGAAGGCGAAGGAGGAGGAATCAAGCAAATCAAAATGGTATGTCGTCACATCCAGAAAGTTATGCTTGATTATTATTGCTGTACTTCCGTGTTTGCTGGTGGGTCGGCGAAGAGCGGCAACTGCTAGCGGCGGATGTACTTGAGAAGAGATTCGGCTTTTGGGAAGCCGACTTTCTGGAATGGAAGTAGTGTGTCGGCATGTTCAGCCGGTGCGGCGATGGCGGCGTTCTGCTCATGCGCTCTTGTTATCGAGAGAACCGAGCCAGGAAAAACCCGGGCGAACCCACCTGAGAACTGGTCTGCGGATTAAGCGGCGGTCGGTTATGTCTATCTGAAGGTTCAGTTCGGGTTGTTTCCGTTCACACCACGACAAAAGTTATCTCAGTTACTGAGCCGGACGGTCTACGGCTCAGTTTTTTAATTCAGATGGTGTAAAGCGGGGAAATTGATTTAAAAAAAGCTCCTTTTACTGACACTAATAGTTTGATTTTATCTTGTAAATATTAGAAACTTCTTCATCAAGTGACATTACTTCAACAGATAGTTTTGGGGTATGAGAGCAACTGTCCTGTTTATTATTCATCAGTTGGTTACAACAGAAGTTTATTATTTCTATCAGCACGCTAATATCGGAGATTTCGGATATAGGTTTATATACTACGATATTCCAAAAAGGGAATAGAAGTCGTTTGGCTTCTTTTGTGATCCTGCAATGCCCCTTACCTGTCCGTGTCTCGTTGTTAAAGGGAATTGACATTTAAATTGAGAAAGCTTCCTGGAGAGGTGGCGAAACATCTTCAAATCTTGGAAACCAAGTCCAGTGGATATTTTTTGAAGTTTGACGGAATGACTATGACCTGGATGACTGAGAATCTTCATCAGCAAAGGGAATTGTTGGCCTGGTTGAATAGACAAGGTCTTTTGTTCCCTTTTAAAGGGGTTGGGGTTGAGATGACATAAAGGTTCCTGGATGGAAAGAGAAATGTCTTCAAACTAGGAAACAATGACCAGAGGATTGTTTTTAACTTTTTTTTTGGAATGACTGACCTGGATGACAGAGAATCTTCACCAGCTTGCTGATATATTAAAGTAGTTTATTTGGCTGATATCAATCCAATATCAAATCAGAACATTGTTAGACTATATGTCTGTAAACCTCCTAACTTATTCACCTGCTTCTGCTGCCTTGGTGCAACCGTGCACGCCCAAACATGCGACCATTGCCATGTTTTACTGATGATCTGATGTTTGGCACATCCAACGTTTCTTCTCTGCTTCAGTTAAATTCACTGTCACATCCCCAAACCATCACTACATGACGCCCCCACCCCCCCCGATACTGATTGGATATCATATCGGCATGAATCATCAAGCATATATCACTTATTTCGTGGTGTAGAACGATAGAAAAGGCTTGATTAACGGCTGTTACTCAAACAGAACGATGGTCACCAACAGATGACCCATTCATTATTAACTAATGCCTGACATGAACTTTAAACTGAAGCTGATACAAACGGCATGTTTCTTTCTGACATCTGAGATTTTAATATTTGTTTTTTTTTCTTTCGGTTATCAGTATCTGATCGGGTCATCCTTAGCTTTTAGCGCTCATGTTCCACTAATCTGAAATCCTCACATTAAAAAGCTTTGCTTTGGCCTTTGATTGCACTGGCTAGACATAATTACATCATTTTTTTGTCTAACTTTCCTTTCATTTTTTTATCTATAAGTACATTTTTTTAATATAAAATCTCATTTTAATAATATATTTTAATTTACTTTATCTTCCTTGCCTCTACACTGATGCAGTATACTTTTCTTTTTCATTTCTTGTCTCATCTACTTTAAATCAGTTTTTCTATATACATTTGTTCTCTTTTTTTATTTGTTTTTTATTTGAAAATAGGACAATAAACTTTACTTGCCAAAATAAGTTAGCGGACCTACAGTGATGTACTAGAATTAAATAAAAACGTTAATGTATCCTACATTTAATGACAAATAAAGATTTCCAAATTGAATAACATTTTAAAATCTATTGTTATGCTATAAAATTTTTTTCAGTTATTTAAATTATTAATCTGATGAGAAAAAGGCATTTAATGAAAAATATAAAAACACCCCAAACTCCACTAAAAGCAGGGAGGTTTGAGAATGAAATTAATGAAGAAAAAGGACAAATTTACCCTGAGGAGATGTTTTATAGAAGCGGTGCAGTGGAGCCCAGAGTGGGCCCTCAGGGGCCGTTGTCGGTTTTAGACGCCTTGCTGTTCCAAAACTATGCAGAGTTTTATTCCACACTGAGCAGGCAGCTCAGCTGTGTTTGATACAGAGACACACCTAAACCATGCAGCTTCAGAACAGGTGTAGGACTGACTGGATAAATAAACTACATATATTGGGAATTTTACAAAAGAAAAAAAAAGAAATCTCTAACGTATTGGAAAATATTATTATTATAGTAGAGAACTAAGTGATGTGTTTTTATGTTTTTGAGGGTTGTCCCTACGTTGGGCGGTTTTTTAGCAGTAGATTTTATTTCTTTGCATGTTTGGCTTCACTGCTCGGCTGCAGACAGCAGTCTGGTGCTGGGATGGGAGGGGGGGAGGGAGGGAGGGATGCCTTTGGCCCTGTGAGAATCATATGAAGCAGCTTAGAGGTCAAAGCCAGTTTGTTTTCCTGCTTCTGTGAAGAAATCCCAGCCTTTCTTCCTTTTGGAGCAGTGCTTCTTTAAACAAGTAGCCAAATGCGTTTGTTTTTAAAAACTTTTTTTCAAATTAAATTTTTTCAAATGTATATATATTTATATAATACCTCTACTATTTTCATAGTCTTGAAAATAAAGAAAACTCTTCATATGAAAAGGTGTGTCCAAACTTTTGGTCTGTACTGTATATCTAATCTATATATTTTTAATCACTTTTTTCAGATGGAGTTAAATTAATTTCATTTTTTACAAATTGCTTTTACAAATCACGCTCTCTTCACTCCCCGGGGACCGATGTTCTGTCAGAGCAGCGTACCCATAGTCAATACCCGTTTAACCCTTTAGTTTATGCCTTTAGTTTTGTACGAAAAATACACTTTAAAATACCTCAACATGCGCGTATCCCTTTAGTCATGTACAAAAAAACAATTTAACTTTTTGGTTTTTTTAAGCATATGGCGATCTGATCTTAAATTATTTTTTCTGTACATGACTAAATGACAGTAGAGTGTCGAGGTAGTTTAAAGTCTTACAAGTTTTCTTACAAAATTAAAGGGACAAACCCAAATCAGACAGCTTGTGCATGCGTGTTGTAATGTGTAGTGAAGAGAATGATGCCTGAAAAATTCAATTTATAAAGAATGCAACTCGTCAAGCTCCATCTGGAAAAGAGATGGATTTTTTAAACATGAATTTGAAATAAAAACTAAAAAAAAACTGTAAAAGAAAAAAATACAAATTGAATTTGTAAAAAAAAAGATATGAAAAATAGGTAAAAAGAAATAAGTTAAGAGAACAGTACTCTATCTTTTTAGTTTATTTCTGTTTTTTTATTGTTGTTAATAAAACGTGTTTTTGGCTTGCAACATTCGTGGAGCAAAACTGACTCCATAAAGGCATGGCTGCAATAATAAACTGGAGAACCCATGCATTTATTGGTCGAATGCTAAAACAAAACAGAGGCTCAAATATTGGCTTAAAATATCAGCCAGTGTCTAATTATTACCTTCATAAAGAGAAGCAGCCATATTGGATTTTTAGACTAATGTTTGGTGAGGAAAAGACAAATTTTAATGAGTTTAGTACAATTCCAGTGGCACAGTAGCAACATGATGAACAGAGGTGACATTAAAATAAAATAAAATTTAAACTTAATTATTTAAAAATGTGAAATAAGTTGGTTAAAATGACTTATTACATACTGTTGGTTGTTGGAAAACCACAGTGTAAAATCGTACTGCTCACTCTGTGGTAATTCGACTTCAGTTCTCTTTTACATAAAAGCTTTTAGATCTGGAGGAGCAGAGTGCTAATCTGGGAGGTTTTTCCTCATCTTGTGTCCTGCTGATGTTTCCTCAGTAAATAGAAAATAAGCGGTGCTGTTGGTCCTTCTGTAAGGAACCCTGCGACTGCTTTCAATCGACTGTTTTCCCGTAGTTCAATCTAGAAGGTTTGATTTATTTTCCATAAGACAGACGGTCTGCATAGAAGGTCGTTTGAATGCTTAGAAAGTGAAACTCTTCGTTTAGATACCTGGTTACCTCTTTTTTTTAAACCTGATGATGGGATTATTTGCTCATCTTGCTCTTAAACGTTTTCCAGATCACTAGCGATTACGTCTGTGTGAAGTTTCATCTCCATTAGCATAAAGAGAGTTGATATGATTCATCAGTAAAGGAGATAAACTGTTGCAGAGTGATATTGCAGAGCTTACTTTGTAACTGCCGGTTGACCTCGAATTGAATAAGGCTTTTCTTGTTCATTTAATACCATGCTCAACAAAGAGTTTTGTCAGGAAGTGGCTGCAGGCTGCGTTGCTGTAGGAGGGTGTGTTCTTAAAAATAGGCCCTGGATGGGTTCATAGGTCAATGCTGGCTGGTCTATAAACACAGGTCTGTGTGCAGCAGGGAAAAAAGCTCCTCTTCTGCAGCTTTGGCCTATGAGGTCGTTTAATTGTCGGTCTGAGTGGATTCAGCTCATTCCTGATTGTCCCGGGACCCCAGGTAGGTCACACTAGATCTACCTGAACATGCCTTCAATCATAACAAAGTCTGTTTTGATTTTTATTTAGTACTTCCAACAGAGCTTTTTTTTTGTTTAAACTGTTTGGATGTTACGTTATGTGAGAACGATCAGTAGAATGTTAGCAGAAATGGATCCAGGGTTTGTTGTCGGTTGGTTGAGGTGCTTATTGAGTGAGAAAGACGTGCGGTTTAAGCTCAAACTGCTGATGTAGTTCCCTGCAGAGGAACTTCATGATGAGCTGATGTTAATCAGCTGATCAGCTCTGATTTCATCAGGCCGGTGATCGGCAAACAGGACGGCCATTTAGACTCTAATGAACCTTTGTCTGATCGCTGCTATTGTTAAACATTTTGCTGCAACTGATTGGACCTGTCACTGGTTTCCTTTTATACTCCATTTCTTCACTGGTTGAGGTTTTCTGGATGGATTGAACAACCGAACATTGACAACCGAGATCCTTCAAAGGTACATAGTCATATTGTATGACACTTTTTTTTATTTTATATGCCAGTAGCTCATCTGGTTGAATATGTTTTACTATTAAAAATGCAGCGTCCTGATTGTATATATATTTTTTTCTTTTTCGGTTTTCTGATTTGTTTCCTCTTGACTTATTAGTAAATAGAGCCGTTTGTGTACATTTACATTTAAATTGATTGATCGGACACATGATACTGCGCATGTGTGCAGAGGATAAACAAGGAAGCGATGAAAATAACGAAGAAAAGTCCAAGATCTGGTGTGGAAAAAGCTCAACAAAACAAAAGTTGAATTCAAAAGAGGAAATTTAAACAGTGTTTGGAGTACGGCATACAGTTTGTTGTCGATTGAAGGAGAGCTAAAGCTGCTGAGGCGTTCAGATGTGGCTGTAGAGTTGATAGATCCTTATTAGACTGATAATAGTGAAAGCAATGTCTCCACAGAGACACTATAAATTGATAATTAATTGATTGAAATAAGCAGGCGGCCTCAGACTACCTAAGGTCAGATTCAGTCGCTTATGAGGGGAATGTATAATTTTAATGTTTCATTTGCGTCATTCAAATAAAAATACTGAAATCTCACCTTTAATTAGCCCAGGCTAAAAACATCAAGCAGTGCAGGGAATAGTTTTATTAATTTAGTGTTGTGCTGATCAAGAAGAAAGTCTTTCTTGTGGGTCTTTTGTGATGAAGTATTTGCTCCCAGGCACTACTTGTCTACTCCTTGTAATCTCATTAGAAATTCTCCACTGTTTCTGTCTCTTTCATTCCAGCTGTTCGTCGTAGTTCCTCTTCTTTTTTTACTTAAATGTGCTTCTCTTTCGTCACATGTTCTCTTCCTGCTTTTGGTAAACTGTGAGTGGCTCCAAATGTAAACGGTGCCATGGTAGGGTTGTAGGGTATGTTTGAAGGTTCTGGATTGGATTCACACTTGCATGACCCGATCCAGAAACCGGACTCTGGTTTAAGTTTTCCTAAGGATTGCCTAGAAAATAAAACTGCTCTTGGTCGTTACTTTGGTTCATTTTGGTGCTGGAAGATGAATCATTACATTATAGATCCAGAAGATTCTGGAGCAGGTTTTGGTCAAGAAACCAGGACACCTTGGAGCAGGGGGGGAGAATCTCTGTTCCCATGCATAGAGATGTCTGTGGCTTGCACTCATTTAACATAGGCTTACATAATCCTACAATAACATGATATTTACAGTTGGTTTATTAAAAATGATTTCAGTAAAAGTCAAATCGGTGCTGGGCCAACTCCACAATGTAAATGATACTCTTATTCAAAATGTATTTATTAAAATGCTAACAATTCTGTAATGAATGAATAGCACAATGAAAGAAATAATGTTCTTTATCTAAACATCCTCACTTAACAATAAAAGTTAACAATGACTCTCAACTGCCAATAACAGATGATACTCAGGCTCAGCAATGAACAAAATAATGTTTGATCTGTAGGCTATTGGAAAAAATAAATTAACAAATGAGCTAATTAACAAAAAATACCTCTTGTGTAGCAAAAATAACTCAAAATGTACCAAAAACGAACAAACATATCAATGGACTATCTTTACTTTCGGAGTCCAGGTGGCTTTTCAGATTCCTTTGCACTTCCATTGGACACCGAGAATTATATGTGCCTGCTTTGCACACTGTGCACAAGGCCTCCATTTGTCTCACCCGGTCTGAAAGCGGGGGAAACTCTTTTGTAAATCGCCGGTAAACATACATTTGCGCGCTTTGGCATGTTTTTGCCAACTGACTGCCACGCTATCTATCTTCTGATTAAGAACAGGGATGTCCGCACTGACGCGGCTCAGAGATTACGTCGCACGCAGCGTCGTGCGCAGTGCCCTAGTGCCTGTAAATTTAATCAATTAAGGTAATTTAAAAAACAGCACATTTCATTACTTTCTAAAAAAAAACCGGGGCAGAACGTGAGATTTGGTCACCCTACATTCACCACCCTGCTTATCATTAGAGATGATGTTTACCATGTGCAAAGAAGCAGGGTTGAGTTTCTTCCAGAAGAAACAAGAACAAAGTCCTGCTAATAGATCATATTTTGGAGAACTGGGATGGTTCCATTGAAAAGTCAACTCACTATATCCACCAGGGAATTACATATTTAATATAGAAGATATAATTCCTTCTCCAACTGGACAGATTCTTTTAATGCTCTCGATTTTTCCCCTTTTTTGTTGAAGCTGTTACATTATGTAGTTATCAGTATTTATAGAAAACAATCCAGTTTTATAGAAAGTAAGGAGTAGAAATTACAAAGATTTGTGTTCAAATGTAGCAACTGCTGCTTCCTGGCAGTCAGAAACCTTCAGAGGTTCGGTAACTCCAAAGCAAACAACAACATGAAAATAAACAATCATCTCCAGGGCTCCACAGCACCAGGAAGGTGATGAACCACGTCGTCTTTACCTTTCCCTGGTGGAGTTATGATGCTGGTTTCTACAGGTTGGATCGAGGTCCAGATGCTGTTCGTATAAAATCCCTGATTTGTTCCTGTGACTTTCTGAGTCTTCTTGTTTTGCTGCATTTTTACAGTGTTTGTGTAGAGACAGAAATCAATACTGTTAAATATTGATGATTCTAGTTGGTGTGACCTGAAGGGCGCCTAAGAGGAAATGTCTTCCTCTCAGTTTTTAACTGGATCTGAGCTCCACACACAACAGTCGCATTCCCACAAGTTCTGAACGCTCCACCATGAACCTGGCTAACAAGCTGGCAGCTAAAAGTGTGTGGGTTTGTCTAGTCTGAGGCCGCCTCACATCTTCTTCAGCTGACCTCCCTTTATTTCCCTCCGCCCCCTCTCTTCACGCCGGAGCCACCCACGGGCCTCGGCAGAGACCTCATGAGGATCATTTGACTGGAATCATATCGAAGCTTCAGGCTTTTTAAAGTGGGAAGAAACAAGTTGTTTGTTTCTAAAAACCTCTGTGGGAAAGTTTGTTGGGCTGCAGAACGCTTCTTTCCTCGGTCATTACAGCTGTTATTTTAACATGAAGGTACTGCAGTGTGAAAGTCCCATTTGCTTACATGCTTGTCTTCCTAATTCTTGCTGCTTCCCTGAAATGTAATATGGAAACTCTTACGGTGCAAAGCTGCAGCAGTATGTCAGTTAGACAAAAAAAAGATCAGACCAAAATCTAATAATTAAACCTATTAATTAATTTTCTTCTCCCTTAACTTTGATGATAAGAAAAGTAAGACAAAATAATTTGCATGACTTTCAAAACCTGGCTTTTATTTAGCCATCTTCTCCAGGAAGTGACTTTAAACAGAAGTGTGACGAAGATCATTTTAAAATAACAAACTAAATGGTTCCAGCTATGGGTATTACACAGTCAGCTAATGTATCAGTTATGGATAAAAAGTGATGAAGGGATGTCATTCTGGTCCATGGAAGCCCAGTGAGTTTATTAGTGTAAGAAATCATTCAGATTTAAATCATTTCAGATTTTTTCATAAACCAAAATGTAATTAATCAATTGTTTTGATTTCTAGAATTTTGAATGAATGAACAGTGAATCTGAGCATAACTTTGTCAGTGTGTTCGTGAATGTGCTGCTGCCATCAACACCTTTGGTTATAGATGAACGAGATCGACCTGTTTTTTCAGTGTAGTCCTGTTTCTCTCACTGTGACTAACTGGATGTGCTCTCTTCTCTGACATGAGAGCTGGCTCGGAGCTTGTCTACCTGGCTGTGCGTTTCCTGGACGGGTTAACAGTTGCCTTTTGTATCTCTGCCTCTTACTGTTTGTCTGCTTCTATCTCCTTGGGCCCCAGTCGGCCTCGGCAGATGGTCGCTCACAATGAGTCTGGTTCTGCTGGAGGCTTCATGCTCTTTTTCCTCTCCACTGTCGCTACAAGCATGCTTAGTGTGAGGGATTGCCTTTTGAGTCAATGAGTCGATGCAATCAACAGGGTTTTACTTAGAAAAACTTTGAATCAATATGACTGGATGAACTGGAAAGCGCCTTGAGATGACGGGTTGTGAATTGATGCTATAGAAATAAACTGAATGGAATGGAGTCACTGAATAACTGGTTTGATGACTCAGGGTTTCAGTGGTTGAGTCTATATCTGAGTGAGTCATTGCTGGTTTTGTTTTTGAGTGAATCGGTATTAGCATGCACTGGAAATGCAGGTTACCGATAGTATTAGTTCATTGAGCCTATTGACTGACTTGTAATTAATTGATAATCTGTCATTTTCTTATAAATCCTACTTTTCTCTTACTTTCAAGAACTTGAAGAGCTAAATTTTTTCACATTTTAGAAAGTGCTGAAACAAAAAAAATATTACATCAGTAATCAGTATTGTGCCAGATGTTTTAAATACTGAATGAGTAAAGAACAACATGGTTCCTTACACATTTTTAAACTTGTATGCTGTAACTAAAAAGGAACCTGTTATTTTACTGAATAATATATGTAAATATATATATATATATATATATATATATATATATATAGTATATATATATATATATATATATATATATATATATATATATATATATATATATATATATATATATAGTTATACAGGTATAAAACTATAGTCGAAAGATGGTGGAATGTTGCTAATACACGCTGTCAGATCATTTTCCACGTATCCACGGTAAAGTACATCAGTGCATCAGTGTTTAACTGAAATGGTGTTTCTGCACATTTTTATTTTTATTTTTTTTTTGTGGTTTAGGTGTCACTACACTGCAAAAAAAAAAATTGAAATCTAATTAGGATTTTTTTTTTATAAGTGCATTTTTTTCTTGAATTGAGGAGGTAAGTGAGACACTTTGCCAATGGAACAAGACTATATACATTTAAAATAAGAACAGACTATTGCAGTGCCTTATTTCAAGGGCATATTATCTAATTATCATATTTTAAGGGTAAAAATTCTCATTCCATTGGCAAATCATCTTATTTACCTGCTCATATTAAGGGTAAATACACTTAATTTCAGGAATTGTTACTTATGTCTAGTTTGTTTTTGCAGTTTAGTGGCTCGTTCTTGCAAAGTAGGCTGACAGGAAAGGGGGGTACAAGACCCGGATTTGAACCCGGGTCAGTCGCGTTAAGGATTAATGCCTCTCTACACGGGTCATGCGCACTAACCACTGCATCACCAAAGCACACACCCTCTGTACATCATTTTTACAGGAAGTTGGTGCACAAGTGTTGGTGTGTCCGTAACTGTGTGAACGTATCCATGCATATTTGTGACTCTGTTAGCATTGAATCAAGCCGGTTTTTTTTTAGTGAGTAAATGTTTATACTTCTGAGCTCATTGGTGTTTCTGTACATTAGCTGGTCTAAATAAGCACTCAGCTTAATTTCAATGAATTAGTTTATTTCAAACCCTTTGCTGTTTGTCTGAGTATTAATCAGAACCGTGATCACCAGAGGTTTCTCTTTTTTTGCCCGACTGTCGTATAAAAGTCACTCTGTGTCCCCCATTCCAAAGGGATGCACCCGTTCGCCTGTTTCAATTTGCATTTTCTCGAGACTTTGTTGTGGCACTATATTTACTGACATTTTCAATTGAAAAATCTCCCTGGATGGGAAGCGAAACGTCTTCAAACTTGGAAATAAAGTCCAGCTGATTGTTTTTTAACTCACTCTGGGTTTTTTTTTTTACAGGGGACCAATAAAAAGGACACAATGCGAGTACATGTACACACCAAATTCTGCTTCCTGTGCGTTATCACCTTCATCTTTCATCACTGCAACCATTGCCACGTGGAAGGGCATGACCACGCCAGCGACGTACATCAGCACAGCGACCTACAGATTTCTGAGGCTCCGTATGTTCGTTCCACCACCGTATCCCCGGACTCAAACAGTCCTGAAGGGCCACCTCTAGAGGAAGAACAGCGTTACTACATCCAACAGCTGTTTAGGCGCTACGGGCAGAAGGATCGCTTGGATTTCCAGGGTTTTGAGAGTCTCCTCCATAGCCTGGGTTTAGGATCAGTTAAATTGGTTGCCGTGGATCATGAGGATATCGGTCATGACCACGTGGCCCACCTCGACTTGCTGGATGTGCAAAATGGGCT
This sequence comes from Cyprinodon brontotheroides, assembly GCA_018398635.1. Lineage (NCBI taxonomy): Eukaryota > Metazoa > Chordata > Actinopteri > Cyprinodontiformes > Cyprinodontidae > Cyprinodon > Cyprinodon brontotheroides. Next base: position 31,272,422 of record JAGKQL010000062.1, read on the forward strand.
TCACTCACATACATCCTCCAGTAAAGTCCACAGTCACGATCATTCGGGCCATAAGCACCATCACCCACACGTAGAACAGGTTCCCACGCGCTGCAGCCCCACTACTGCTACTGGGGGGCCAACAAATCATGACCATAAACACGGTGATGATGATCACGATACCCATGACCACAACCATAATCACACACATGATGAAGACCATCAACACCAGCACACAGAGGTCCAGTCTGACCACAAAGACCCGTCTTCTACTCCCCATCAGAGCCCCACAAACCACAGCAGCGACCATCACAGTCATAAAGAGCATAGAGATGAGCCAGCACTGCCAAGTGTAACGCCGACGGAAAATCCTGCAAGGACCAGGAAGCCGGGAAAGGTCAGAGGTCAGGGCAGGTCAAACAAGTTCCCTTCAACTGAAATGCCTCCAACTGATGACCATGACCACAGTGGCGCTCATAAAGACAAGAGAGAGGCTCCAGGGTTGGCTGCCTCATCAGGGCTCATAGCACATGCAGGACACTCGCACCAGCATGAGGAGGTAGGACTTCACCATGAATCATAATCACATTATCAGTTTTTGGATGCCTCTGTGTTTGTTCTCTTCACCCCAAAAAGTTCTGAGTGTTTAGCTGTGTAATCCAATGAGTTCTTGTTTTAAAGTCTGCGTTTTTTCCTGGTATTTACGTTCTTTTTGAACATGTTTCCTGCCCACACAGTGCTTGAACCTGACTCAGCTCCTCACCTACTATGGCCTGCAGCCTGACTCCGTCATCTCCCAGAGTGAGTTCACCTACCTGTGTCCCGCCCTCCTCTACCAGATAGACAGTCGCGTCTGTATCCGCCATTACCATCAGGTGGACGTTGAGCAGGAGGCCCTGGAGACTGTCAGTTCTGGTGAGAAGCCAAACATTTATCCAGTCTGTAATGTCAAAGAGAGCTACGTATGTTTTTTTTATTTTTTTTTTTTATTTATTTATCCTTTATTTAACCAGGTAATACCCATTGAGATTAAAAATCTCTTTTGCAAGCGAGACCTGCCCAAGATAGGCATCAAAATTACATCACATCATCACATACGTACAAAGAGACACACATAAAAGCCAAATATGCACTTACAATAAAATTTAAATTAAAACATTGACATGTGAGGGAGTCCAACTAGGGGTGTAAATAATAATGGATTTTTGTATCGATGCATCGATGCAAAAGCCGACGATCCGATGCATCGACACGTCCGCCAAGATAATCGATTAATGTTTTTTTCCCTCCGGTCTATTTTTATCCATTTGCTCCTGGGCGTAACTCTCACTCCTCCTGCGGTGCCGCTAAACTTATTTTTGCCCTCCTACGGTGCCGCTTCCTTCTGTTGCACTCTTACAGCAGTTTGTTGCAGCAAGCTTCACAGACATTTTAAATTATGCTCAATATTGAGCCGGTCTGAGCTACTACGCTGTGTGGAGTCTAGATACTTTGCCGAGGCGGCGTAGGAAGTGAGGCGGAGGCGGATTTGAATCCGGCGGCGGAGGGCAAAAAGCTTGAGGATTCAGCTGGAAAAAAGGCTCCCAGCGTTCTCGGGCACCTGGCGCTCTTCTAGCGGGTCAAACTTCACGAGTTGTTTTCCGCAATTTCGGTCATAAAAACAAAACAAGCGGCCTCCTGTCTGGGTGCACTGTTTGCGGTCAGCTACAATCTGGGAGAGGAGCAGCCGAGCGTCTCTCAAGGGGCGGTGACGTCAACACTCTGGAGCCTTCTTCTTCTTCTTTTTTAATGGCGGTTGGTAAACAACTTATAGGTGCATTACCGCCACCTTCCAGAATGGAGTATAGACCAGACAAACTATTATATTCTCCCTAAAATACCCGTTCTTCTTAGAAAATTAAAAATACTACCAAAAACTACATCCCCAGATGACCTTTGAAACAATTCCTTATATCTAGTTTACTTTTATTCCTGTCTAACTCTCTACACAACATCTCTCTTTCCTGAGTATATTTATTAAATTCTAAAAAAATATGTTGGACAGTTTCTCTGGAGGCGAGGTATTGCATTGAACTCATTACACTGATATTGTGCAGTATTTTACAGTATTTTTTGATGCAACTTTTTCTACTTCTGTTATTTGCTGTTTTGTTTCTCTAAAGAAAATGCATAACTGATATTACAGCTTTCATTGATTTATTTCAAACTTGAAACTTTGTTTAGCCTGTAAGGTGTAAAAAAAAAAAAAATAATAATAATAAAAAAAATTAACCGATTAATCGATTAATCGAATTGTATTCTTGAAATCGAAAATAATCGAATGGTTGGGTCAGGAAACCGATACTGAATCGAATCGCCATGATGGATGTGATTTACACCCCTAAGTCCAACTCAAAACATCTAATTCTCAGCTTCAAAGGAACCAATTTACTAAGTTTCAAGTTATTTTGCAGCAAATTCCATGCAAAGGGAGCAGAGTAAGGCCTTTTTAGCCAGCTCAGTACTGACACGTGGGACAGAAAACAAGACAACAGCCTGAGAACGGAGAGAGTAATGACCAGTACTTTTTTTCATAAGAAGTGAACATAAATTAAGATGGAAGCGCACCAAGAATAGCCTTATATATAAATATATACCAATGACAAAGCCTCCGTGTAGCCAAGGCAGACCACCCTACACGAGAATATGGCTCACAGTGATGGGTGCGAGCTTTACAATTAGTAAATAAATGATAGGCTGCGTCAATCATCTGCAGGCATTGAGCAGATGAATGCATATATAATATATCACCATAGTCCAGCACAGTTAAAAAAGTGGATGCCACCAACCGTTTTTTTTACATTAAAAGAAAAGCACAGCTTATTTCGAAAGTAAAAACCCAATTTTAGTCTCAACTTTCTCACTAGACAGTGAACATGAGGCTTAAATGATAGGTTGTCATCAATGACAATACCAAGATACTTATAAGTTGAAACAATCTGTATTTCACGTCCATCAAGAGTAACCACTGAAGGAACATTCAGTGGCCTGTTCCAAAGGTCTGTGAAAAGCATACATTTAGTTAGTTTCAACTGTAGCAAAGTATTTTGGACCACATTAAAAGCATTCTCTAAGTATGTCCATTTTTTGTTTTAGAAAGCTGAAAAGCAGATCTCCAACTTTCTGCATAAAGGCATGACTTTATAGTCCCTCTGAGTCAGATCACATAGTGCCTGAGGGTTGGCTTCATAGTCTTCATGTTTATAAGGTCTTTAAATTTGATCAGAAAGTTAGAATATCACTCTAAGGGGATCATAGTAGCCTATATGTTGAGAAGATGGGTCAAATGCCTCTGCAAGCGACTCGCATTAAAATGGCCTCTGCTCTGATCAGCATGCTGTGGGAACACCAGAGCTGATTCCTGCTAATTGACGTGACACCATTGAGCGCAAAGTACCGACACAACACTCCACGCCAGTCACAACCTGAAACAACTCTGCTTACTTTCAATAAACATGGCGCCTTGCTGGTGAGAGGGATTTCAAGAGAGAGAAGAGTGAAACAATACGGCACACTTACTACACGCTGGCTTCCTTACATGCTACTCTCCATTGTTTACTTTCCTGTAGGGTTGGATTGATAAAGGAAATTAATTTCGATTAATTCTTGTTTTTAAAAGTTCACCATTTGGTTTTTTGCTAAATCGTAAAATCTAGAAAGTATCTTCTTCTGCATAATTTTCTTGCGCGTTTGCTTCTGCCGCCTCTTTCCTCGTTCCACCCGATATCATGCTGCACTGTTTACTCACGCCATAGCCGCCGTCAATCTAAAGAGTTGGTACTGAGAAAAGGGACTCGTTGTTTCGTTGATTATTTGGAAGTGGTTGGGCTTTGACAAGGCCGATGTGGAGCCCCTCAGGAAGGAACCCAAATTCAGGCCCTTCCGAAAGCTATAGTCTCTCCAGCGTGTCCTGGGTCTTCCCGGGGCCTCCCCCCGGTGGGGCGTGCGAACACCCCTCACCAGGGGGCGTCCAGGAGGCATCTAACCAGATGCCCAAGCCACACTCAACTGGCTCCTCACCGGCCGTGGAGGAACAGCGGCTCTACTCGAGTCCCTCCGGATGACCAAGCTTCTCACCCTATCTCTAAGGGAGAGCCCAGCCACCCTACGGAGGAAACCCATTTCGGCCGCTTGTATCAGCGTTCTTTCAGTCATGACCCAGAAGTTCACTGACCATAGATTGAGCGTAGGGCACGTAGATGCGACTGGTAAATCGAGGAAACTTAAACTTTTGACTCAGCTCTCTTCACCGCGACGGACCGATTTGCAGTAGCCGGCTTCCGCGGCAGGCAGCTGCGTAATCCGCCTGTCGATCTAAAACCCTCCCTGTCTTCCATTCGTAGACAAGATCACGGGAGATACTTAAACTTCTACCCACCTGGGGCGGGACACCCCCCTGACCGGAGAAGGCACTCTACCTTTTCGGCTCAAGACCGCTGGCCTGCCGGTTTGGAGGCACTGATCCCCATCCCGGCCGCTTCACACTCGGCTGCGAACCCATCCAGAGAGAGCTGGACCTGATGACGACCTGATGAAGCCAATAGGACCACATCATCTGCAAAAAGCAGAGATGCAATCCTAAGGCCACAAAAAAAAATAATAAATCGGCATCAGAGCCAGCGGGTCCTTCACACAGGACTATGCCGAGTAGGGCTGCAACTAGCGATTATTTTGAAAATCGATGAATCGGCCGATTATTTTTCGATTAATCGATGAATCGGACACAAAATATTTTTTTATATTAACCTCTTCATTCCAAAATAAACATTTTAGACAGAACAAACAAACGCACACAAGTACAGGTTTCTCATTAACTGTACTGGTGCAATATGAAAAATAAATGTTTGTGTTAAAACTACGCACAAACTTACATGAGAAATGTAGCTGTACATCCACAAAATATAGGGTACTTTGTTTCATAAAGCGCAAAAAGAGACAGGCATTTTTGTTTTTTAAAGCCCCTAAGGGGTTCAAACAATAGGCCCCCCCATTTCAACAAATGAGGTTTTTATAGACTAGAAGAGTTCTGCCTTTTAAGACAGGAAAGTATAGCAGTTAAAGTTGCTACTTGAGAAAATACTGAACCATAGAGATAAAAATAGCCCTGTGATTCAAATTATAAATTGTATTTGGAATAAAAATGAGAGAACTAGGGGTGCTAAAAACACATCCTCCAAAGACAGATATTTACATGGGAATGTGGCAGATAATTAATTGACATATTACTGATCTTGCTGGATTTTATTCTGCTTTACTTCCATAAATTGCAGGATCTTCTTTACTTTATCTTTGCCAGAAGATTTAAACTTTAAAAGCCTTGCCCTCATAATTTGCAAATTAATTTATTTATAAAGAAAATATAAACGCTGCTTAAGCTAATTCAAATGAAATTAAAAGTAAAATAAGTAGCCAACCTTATCACTGTCTGTAACCTACTAACAAGCTAAGGAAAATATCAGATGAGCTACCTGAGAAACTAACGTAACGTTTCCCCACTTTAAAATGAAACAAACATGGTTACTCATCCTGCTGATCAGCTATCTTCACTGCCATTGAAGGCCCCAACGTGTTTTCTTTTCAGGTGCTGCGTCATAACAGTGGTGCTTCTGTGCCATGTTCATTTGTTTTTACAAAAAGTTGCAAGTTACGACTTTTTTCGCTTTACAAAGCCGCAGGCTATTTTAATAATTGTGATAAATTTGCGCCGTCAATCCGGGGCATGCGCGCTTCATTTGCAGTCTGGACGCTGAGGGTAAACTCCTCACTAAAATCCTGCGGCTCGGACTGCCCCGCTGAGAGGGATTCTTGTGGTAGAGGGAGAAAGGCGTTGGGATGGGGGAGGCGCCCACGGCAGCAGCTGCCGCTGGAGGACAAGAGTAGGAACGATACATGCTTTCACGTAAGAGTCTCCAAAAGCCGCCAGTGACACGGTAAAAGTCTCCAGATTTGTCGCTAGTAGCTTTTTAAAGAAATAGTCGCTGGAGGGGTCTGAAAGTCGCTGAGTTGTCAACACTGCAACTGCGCGCTTGACTCGCTCTGCCATATTTTTTTCTTCCCGGGATGACGGCGGGCGCGGATGACGTGTCATCGCGCCAAACAACTAATGGACCGATGATTAAATTCGCTTGCCAACGGCACTTTAAAGTCGCATTTTACCGATTTTACCATTCGACTAAGTTGTTTGCAACCCTAATGCCGGTGCTGTAGGGCTAAGCGCTTCATTAGGCTGCCATGATAGCCCTGGCTACCATTAGCTTTGAGGTCTCGGGCTGGTTGCCGCGATGCTGCCAAGTTCGAAATCTCCTTTTAATTACGAGCATTAAATGGGTAAATGGACCATAGAGTGACGCATTAATGTATAACATTCTCGCCTCAATTGATCTTAAAATGTACTTTTATTGAACAACAGCAAAAGAAAAAGATAACTTTTAACTTTCACTGGAGTGCTCCGTTTAATGCTGCTAAGCTGCCGGAGTGCATCCTGGGACAGCTGTCAATCTCAAGAACGGATAAGTCTGCTCTGATGCATACCGGATAAAAGGGCGAGGCGAGAACAACATCCAGGGATTTGGTGCATTCTCAGTCTGGCGTTTTCTGCAATTGGAACAGTGCTCGGCTGAGGCTGATGACGTGGTCACGACTACACGAGAACGCCAAGAACGCATATTGAGAAACGGTCTAGCTCTCTTTTTAATCATCTCTGGTCTTCCATTAATGAAATAGCATCATCGGGGACGCCTCCGGCACGTAAAAATGTGCTTAATTTCGTCATTTTCCACCATTGTGTTACTGGCCCTCCCAAACAACTCACATCTTTGTCAGTGAAGCTGAGTGCTCACACATTTCTTCCTTCAGGGTGCCCATCTACATTAAGATCTCCAAAATTCTGAGATTAAAGTCAGCATTCGGGAAAAAAAAGGCTGAATTCTGACTTTAATCTCAGTTAACTTCCTTTATTTCAGTGGCCCTAATCCTCTTCCATAGACCACAAATCCCCCTCATTTTTTAAAGTGGTGCTGACCGACAACTGTAGTGTGCAGTGGCAGCAGATGACCGTTACTGTAGCTGCCCATATAGGGATGGACATGGTCCCATTTACATAGTAGAGACTAGGGGTGGGTATTGCCAAAGAGCGTCACGATTCGATTTGAATCCACGATTCATATGCCCGCGATCGCGATTCTATCACGATGCATCACGATACTTGAATTATTGCGATGCATTGCAATATTTTCTCCTCCATGTTTTGTTTTTGAATGACTCTGGCGCAGTATCCCGTGGCCGGAAATGCTTGTTACACAAGGCAGCGTCGCGTCAACACATCCGCAGCGACATCTACTGGACTGGAAGTTGTATTACACTTGTTTTTGGTTGATGTTAGCCAACCATTCATCCACAATTTTATTTTTTAATTTTTAAAATTAATAATCGATACTTGGCGTCAAGAATCGATGCAGTAGATCACGAAAATTAGAATCACGATGCATCATCATGGCGATTATTTTGCACACCCCTAGTAGAGACCCTGGCTTCCTTCTCATGCTAAAAGTATGCGATCCAATTTATGACCCTCAAAGTTGCGTATACTTTGCAGAGGTTGCATTAACAAAATATAGAACAAAACACTAAAGAGCTCTGTGAAAAGTTGGACTCTGCTTTGTTATTTGCAACTGCTACAGTCCTTTGGTCCAGTCGATTTCTTCAGCCGCACGAGTTTAACTGCATTATATCGACGTGAACTGGCCTCTCAACAGCTGCTGCTTTCAAACCATCTACTTCCCAGAAAATCATTACACGTTATTGACTGTTCAATTAATTGCATATTTCTTTTTTCTTTTACTTGTACTATAGATATATGAGTGTAAATTTTTTACTGATAGAAAATGGGTACAATTATTGTTAGCTGAACATTTGTGTTACTTGCACAAGATTTATCCTAAGATTGTTTATGTTTACTTTTTTTTTTAACCATACGTTTATTGTTGGTTTAATATTTATTACTTTGCACAATATATTTTTGAATAAATCTGTTTTAAAAATACATGCATGTAGTTTTTAATACTCCAATTGATCGACAAAAATTGATTTAAAAACGTAATCGTCCAAGATGAGTAAAAGAAAATCGAGATTTAAATTTTTTGGCCAGCCCTACTTTCCTAATTTTTGTCACACTGTGTAATCACCAACGCTAAACCAGCGTGATAGTGTCACCAGACACACAGTGGCGGGGGGACAGAGGCTACGTAGCCTGCCAGCGGGGGGGTTAGACCCAGCTATTCTTCCCAATTTGAAGGGAGTGGAATGCAGATTGATAGCAAGTTGGGCAGTTTTTGAAAAACTCGAGTTAACGCACTAATTTCAGTGGGGAAGAGGCTTTTGTTACACTTTTTTGCTAGAGGTGGGGGGGACTCTGTCTCACAGACAGCCTAAGGCATAGGAGAAATGTTTGTATTTACTTTTCTGCTGTTTTTGTTTTTTGCTCATGTCAATCTCTCCTCAGGGGAGAGCAGAGCTCTATCGGCCACACAAAATACAGCAGCCCTGGTAACCCTTGACCTCTCCATTCCATGATTGGCAGAATTTTGCCACATGATGTAAAACATTGTGGTTGCCCAGACAACGATAATAACATCACGCAGCGTCAGTGTACCGAGTCTGTAGCAACTGTAGCGTTAAGGATGATTTATACTTCGAAACCAGGTCGTCTGCGTGTGTTTCGCGGTGAAAACAGAGACGCTCCCGCCCCTTCTGCAGACACTCTGCTGGTACAGGAGGCCTCTGATTGGTCAAATCTACATCCGCTCTACACTATATGTATTTCGTTTTTGGTCCCTTACAGGCTGGTTTTGTTGGTATGACCGCAATTGTGGAAAACGACTGAAGATGGACGAGCTAGAAGAGCGAGAGGCGCGAGAATGCTGGGACCTTTTTTCCACCTGGATCCCCGCTCTTTTTCGCCCTCCTATCCCTTCGTTAGCACACAAAATTGATCCCACTTCCTCACCGCCTCGGCTGTATCTAGAACCAGTACCTGATTGTCCCTCATGCGTTGTGGCGTGGAATAACGAAGCCAGACCACGCTTTAATATCGGGCATAAATCAAAAATGTCTGCGTCATACCTGAGAAAAGCTAACTGCGACACACTGCAGGAGTATAACCAGCCTGTTCGTGTGTCTAATGACTGAAGTTCTGCCTGATCCATAACAAAACGGAATAGAAACTGTTTATGGTGAACAAACTAACTGCAACACCATGATATAAAGGGAGAGAGCTGGGTAGCGCTTTGTTCTGTAGCTAACAGGTTAGCCTTTTTTAGCTCGGTCAGTTAGCCATATTAAGCTAAACAACTGTTCGTCTCTACAAGTAGAATAACTTTTCTTTGTCTAAGATGTCTATGAAAATCATTTTTAAGATGTTCCATTGTTCCTCCTCTGGTCTCAGATCTTAATAAAAAGAATAAAAATAAGCCGGGACTTTTGTCACCTTGTTAAATGGCAGAGTTCAGTCTTAGAAGGCAGTACTTTCCTTCAAGACTAACAATGATTGTTTTCTACTTTACTTAAGATTGCAAATGAAATGTAAAATAATAGAAAATATAGGTAATAATATGTTGAGATTCCAAAAGAGATTTGATCCTTAATAAACAGGTGCCATACAGTTTGTCCGAGTGGAGTTGCCATATGTTGTCATTGAGCGGGTCTGGTACCTACACCCTCTTTAACAGAGAGTATAACATTAGCTATGCTAACAGACCAGCGAATATAAAAATGTATGACATTAAGAAAAACGTTCTGTTATTGTTGGCATATTAGCTACGATAATATAATGTTATAAGCTATCATTAGCTGATACGTCAAACATTAGCTATATTTTAGCCCTGTAGATATGCGTTGCCATGGGATACGCTACCCTCCATTCATTGCTATGACAGGCAACAATAAAACCTGTTAGGTTTCCACGTGTTAGAGGTTTACTGCTCATTCTTTAACAGCAACAGCTTTATAAAAACTATGGGGTATTTAGAATTGTAATGTTAAGATATCTACAACAGTTAGTAAATAAAATCCAGCCAGGAATGTGGCTTAAGGAAAAATGTCTCAGTTTGATTAACTTTCTAAGGACTCCAGTCTTCTTAGTTGTACTTGCATTTGAAACCAGAAATCACAGCGTTGCTCAGTTAATCAGTAACGACTTCTCGAAATAAAACTCATAAAACCTTAAGCATTTCACACAGATAAGAGCAGAACCTGTAATCACTCAGCTTCGCCGTGCAAATGGAAGAAATTTAAGTTCTTCATTTATAATTGTGTATCAGTTTATATTATTATACATGCAGTGTTAAGGATGATACTCCATTGTTTAAATAATGATTCTTCTTAGTAGTTTTATTTTACTTTTTACTGTAAAGTTTCCTGGAAATTGTGAAGCCATTCAAGTCGTCATTAACACTGTGCACCTTAGCGAGAGGTGGGGGGTCATTAAATGTTCTGCTCAGCCTAATTTAATGAGAAATAGTGGTAAAAATCTGCTTTTGCTGACAGATAATCATTGCAGCTTCAACGATTTGAACTTTAACGTTTTGTTTTTCAGCTGGCGCGGAATAAAGCCGCAGACACTTAAGTTCAGTTGTGAGGATGTTCAATTATTAAACAGGGTCCCCTCCGGAGGAACCCACATCACATGAGCCTCAGGCAGCCCCACGCTGCCGCTCACAATAGTCATAAAAATGGTAATGATGACAGGAGAGACGGCACAAACAAGTCAAAAGGGCAGCAATGGCTCCTCATTAGTGGGAAACTAGAGGAGTTAGACTCTCAGAAATGGCGCGCCAAGATTGGAGCGTAGACATGAGGAAACGCTGCAGAGCTGCCTATCATCTACCTCCTGCTGGCCTTCACGGGGGAGCTCAGAAAATGTGCCGGTCCTTCTCTGGCTCTCACTCCCCCTCTCTTTGCTGAGCCAATTAGGAGGGCCTAAGCGACACTGTGGGCCATTTCTCTGAGCCATGGCTCACAGGAGACGTGTAATTGGAGAGACGCCGCAGACCAGTCGCTCTCCATTTCTTCTCTTTTGTTCCTTTATCACCAGCCTCCATCGCTCTGCTGCAGCCCCTCTGCACACCTCAGAACCACACCTGCATCAAGGTAATGAGCTGCATGAGTGTGAGGGAACTCCGGTGATGGACTGTCTGGCTGATGTACAGTTGCCTCTCAGGGCTGCTCGCTCTGATGGCGACAAATAGGAAAGCAGTGAGCTGTAAAAGCTTCTCTGTAAGGCACCATGAAAACAGGAAGACAACAGTGAAATAAAAGTGCGAAGGTTATGTGTGATGTTTGGCCCTCCTAACTATGCCTCGATATTTAAATGCGGTCTCCTGCGACGCTCTATGTCAGGGGTCGGCAACCCAAACTGCTCAAAGAGCCATTTTGGACCAAGAAGAACAAATCTGTCTGGAGCCACAAAAACGTAAGTCTTTTAATATGGCAACACGGGCTCTAAGTATATTAGCCCACTATAAAAAAGGACAAAGGGACCCTAAATATATAATAATAATTTCTGATTAAATGTTTATCCTGGTGGAATTCACCGTGTGCCACCCTTCTCTGCACTTGGATTTGAGGGGAAAAAAATTTGAAAATTCCCATCCCTGCATCAGAGCGCTACCTGTTTGATCTGTGGACTGTTTTGCAACAAAACTAGCAGTAGTAGTGGAGTTTGAAGATGCAATCCACTGCTTAAATCTATCTTTACTCTCCTCTAATTTACCCAGAAGTTCTGCAATCACACTTTTTCCCTCACTTCTGACTTTGTGATCAGCTTTGTGATCTTTCCTGGAAATGCTTTTCCAAATAACCCTCTTTATTTTTTGACAAACTCTTATTACAAAGTAAAAATGCAGGCAATCATTCTGCATTGGTAATGAAAGCAAATGATTTGGTCCTTTCTTCTTCGAATCCTCTGTTCCATGGATCCATGGCACTAAACACTACTGCCGGAAGCAACACTCTATGTCCATGGCAGTTGTCCAATTTTTGACTGAAATATACAAAGAAAAAGATAGGAAAGAAAACACTGTAGGTATTTTTCTGGATCTTTCAAAAGCATTCAATACCGTTAACTAATTATTCTGTTAAAAAAACTTTCACATTATGGTATTCGAAATAAGTCACTACTCTGGTTCACTAGTTACCTTTCAGACTGGTATCAAACTGTCAACTATAATGGGACAGAATCTCCTCTCCTTCCTCTTCAGTGTGGTTTACCACAAGGTTCCATCTTGGGTCCCCTGTTATTTTTA
>JAGKQL010000062.1:31289738-31297052 GCA_018398635.1 Cyprinodon brontotheroides
CGGCAGGAAGCTGTCGGATCACACGCTAAACCGCCGTTCAGACGCAGAGTGGTTGACCCTGAAGCCTCTGAATGATGGTGAGCAGGTTCTTTAGTGGTTCAGGTCCTTCCATCTGCTTCACCGTCGTCCCCCTAAACTCTTCTTCTCTGATCAGACCCGGAGAACTCAACTATCTCCTGCGACAACACTCACAACGACACCCAGCTGACAGAGCTCCAGACCCCCGACTCCCCCACCACAAAGACCCCGCTGGCTCCTACAAAGGAGCCCCAGTCTCCCACCAGGGACCCCGCCCAGAAAACCAGGAAGCACAGACACTCCCACGGTCACGGACACTCCCACGGAGGGAACTGCCACTCGGACCAGGAGATGAAGGATGCTGGGATCGCCAGCATCGCCTGGATGGTCATCATGGGAGACGGCATGCACAACTTCAGCGACGGCCTCGCTATAGGTGAGGAGCTGCAATCAGATGGCTGTACTTCCACCTCATCAAACCGCTTTACTGGTCTTGGTTCCTCCTCTGCAAACTCTGGTCCCAAAAACTCAGAGCCAGCCATGCATTAGTAAGAGGGGCGGGTAGTTTCAGCCATTCCCCATCATTGAGTCTAAGTAGATCAATTCTTTGCTCACTGCAGATTATTCTCCCCCAAGTCTCTAAAAATGATCCTACTCTATGGTCTACTCCAGGTCACAGACATTAGTAATGGATTGTGGCGTTCCAACATCTCCAGTTACCCGCTACGTTTTTCTATAGTCACGGACGCGACGCTTTGTGACGCTCATAAGGAAAACCAGCATGTTAGAGCCGGTCATGCAAGCTAACGCTAACTCAACAGTGAGTTTATTACTTTAATTTTTTCTGTAGTCGAGGAGTTAGGCGCTGGCTTGCATGACCGACTCCCGCCATGCATGGTTTTCCTTCACTATGAGCGTCACAAGCGCCACGTGAACTCAAGAAAACGTAACGGGATTGGCTGGGTGTTGGACGCCACAATCCATTGCTAATGTCTGTGATCTGAAATAACCCTTCCCTTTTTACTCTGAATTTAGACGCCGAATTTAAGAAAGTGAAATAGAGCCAGTTGAATCTCAGGAGGCTGAAAATATTGAGTTTGAATTTTGAAAGGTTGAATTTTTTATATGCAGATTTTTAACACTGAAATATTAAACTGAAAAATAAGTATTGAAAATGGAATCACTTTGAAATAGTAATGTGAATTTTTAGCTTGAAGAGAAAATAAATGAAATTTCAACTGTGTAGAAATAATGACAATGAACTTTTTTTTAGGTCAAAAATGTGTTCTGAATATATTTTAACACTGAAACAGTAAATACAAACATATATTTAAATTTCAGTGGCATTTTTAATTCAAATCCCAGCGACACAGATTTGTCTTTTAACAGTTTAATACCTTTAAACACATCTTTCTCTTAAAGATAAGACCTCAGCTGATCAGGAGCGCCACTGGTTGCTAAATAAATCACGGTGGTAGTATCGGGTATCCTGTTTATGGGAATTCTACAGGGAAAGGATTTTTCTAGTTGAATTATGTTCACAGAGAACAACAAAATAGGGGTTTTCTAAAAAAAGGTAAAAAAAACAATCCACTGGATTTTGTTTCCAAGTTTGAAGACGTTTCGCCTCCCCATCCAGGAAACTTTTTCAATTAAAAAAAGGCAGAAATAGCGTTGAGTTCAAGGTTTTATACAATAGCCCAACAAAGCCTTGTTTCAGTTTAGAAAACATGCAAACTGACACGAACAAACGGGTCCACTTCTTTGGAATGGGGGCCGTTTAGCTTCTTTGTTAGCCTTCAATGCCCCATACCTGTCTATGTCTCTGAAAGAGGGTCGTTAAAGAAGGATGAATAGAAGAGATCTTCCGTTCCCCCGTAAAGGGTTTGGGGTTCATCGCAACCAGAACTCCTTTACTGTATAAAGCGTCAAACTATTCCTGACATGTTGAACTAAAATAGCTTCTTGGATGGGAAGCGAAACATCTTCAGACTTGGAAACAAAGTCCAGTGGATTGTTTTTTATCTTTTTTGGAATGAAAAATAGAAGTTTTTTTTCTAATCAACCACTGTTTTTATTCTTTAAAAAGGGTTTTTTTGCAAATAAGAAATTAAAGGTAATGAAAAAACAAGAGTACAAAATGACATATTACATAAAAAAACTTAATATGTATAAACATATATAAAATATATGATACAGAAAACAGCTGTATCAGACTCCAGACTCCTTTTTTATGAGCATATCAGCCCTTTGACTGATATCTGGGCTCCGTACTCAGGGCTCTCTCAGGGTTACACTGAAAATTACACTTAAATCAGGCCAATATGCTGAATTTTAACTGTTTTACCTCCTTAATTGCACATTTATGTGAGAATAGAGCTGTGCAAAGGAGAACCATCCACTTCACTTATCGCTTCAGTTAAGAAACGATAATGAAATCCAATTTTATCTTGAAACATCTGTTCACATGTTATTTATTTCTCTATCAGTAGCAGATGGATCACGCTTAGTTTAGATTTCAGAAGATCCACATCATTGTGATTGGATCCAAATGGTTCCCACAGAATAAACCCCCGTAGTTACCGCTGCTCTGCCTCTGTCGGCCATCTTTAGACCTGCTAATGGTTTTAAATCTTTTAACTGAAACAAAAACTAGAAATGGAAGGTTCTGAGTTCAAGACTCACTCTAACAGACACTCTGAGTAGGTGAGCAAAGACCCTTAACCCCCCACTGCTCCCCAAGGGAATGGGTTAAATGCAGAGAGTTCATTTCGTTGCTCTGTACGTGTGACAGTGTTTATTAAAATAACAAAAGAAGCTGAGGAAAAATAGTCAGATTCTTACATTTCTTGGTTTTTAGTGATTTCCTTCAGAACATATCTGTTGGTTTTGTTATTATTAATATGAAGATTAAACAGTTTTTGTCCTTTTATCTGAGTCTCTCAGAGCTGAATCCGTGTCTCTGTGTGAATCTCCTTAGGTGCCGCGTTCAGCGCCAACATCACAGGAGGCATCAGTACATCCGTGGCTGTTTTCTGCCACGAACTTCCTCATGAACTCGGTAAGTGCTCCGACATCTGATAACGGACATCATGTCATCAGCAGCTCTCTCCACCTGCTCGTCCGTTCCCGTATCCTAGTTCTATATGCAGATCCAATGTTCTCATTACAGAAAAAAAGCATCCCCCCCCCAACAAAAAAAAAAAACTGGTCGGCTGGTGTCTGTCAGTCACCGTATCAGTCGGGGAGGATGATGGATGGAGCGTTGTGGTGCAGCTGTCAGAGCACTCATCTGCATCCAGCAGCTCCTCCCAGAGGAACTGTTGGATTCAGGATGATCAGTTTTAATTCAGTCCGTCTCTCCGTCTGTCTCAGGGTTCCCGTGGGTCCTTAAAAAGTCTTACAGGGTATTGAATTCTTCAAAATAAAACTAAGGCCTTAATTGGTATTAAAATGTCTTAAATCAGTCTTTCGTAGGTCTTAATTTTTAAAACATCATAAATAGGATTATTTTTATTATGATTTATTTTTGTAATCTAAATAAAACGTTAAAATTGACAATTTTTCTTTTATTAAGAAAAATGGTTCCGTCCGATGGCGGAACCAATAAAAGTTGTTGTTGCGGCCGGGACATTTGGGAGATGCACCATTAACTTTTTGTCTGGAAAATATGAGCAAGTGTAAATGTAACCAAAATTGTCTCCAGCCAAGAGTTTTCTCCATATGGCTAAAACCAGGGGAACTTTATACATGAGGCTCAGTGGATTTTGTGCAAGAAGTCATTCAAGCTCAGAACGATGGGAATTAAGGCAGTGGAGTCACACATGCGAAGCGACGAAACACAAAGCGTCAAAATCGAGTTACCGAGAAACAGCCGGTATTTCTCGGTTTTGTTCCACCCATTTGTGTCTCTGCAAGCGCCTCCACTTATCACCAAATCAAACATACTAAGAAAAACCTGCAAAGAAAAAATAGCTGCAAAAACTGAATTCAGTTAAATAAATAATTGTTAAAATATATCTGTCATTTGTGTGTTTTTTTAGCTTTTCTTCCTGTATGGGAAGCTTTTCAAAAAATTTGAAATTTGAGTGCAGTGGTTTATGTTAAAATAAAAAACCTTTGGGTTAAGTTGTCGCTAAGCAAGCGGGTTTTTCTTGCGTTTCTTGTGAATTTGGTCTTAAACTTTCCTTATGCTGTAGGAACCCTGAAGGAATGCAAAGTTTCTGCTATCTGCCTGATTGTTTGGTTGCAACGTGTGCTGTTGCCCAATGAAGATTATTTAAAATATAGTTTGACTCTAAACAAATTGTCTTCAGCTGATGCTTCAGCTCTTAGCAACAGTCACCGTTGTGCTCCTGTAAAAAAACACAGCTGAACCCTCTTATTCTATGCCATAAAGCCTCATTAAGCAACAATGAAGTTTATGTATTAAGTACAGAAAATGCTGAAAACATTTTAAAGCTGTTAATACTTTTTAAAAGTCACAATAATGAGTAGCCAGCTTTTAATGCCATTTAATTATTCCTCATTCCTGGAGAGAAACAGATGCACTGATTCTGCACTCACACCTTCACATACATACAAGATACCCTTAACCCTCCCACCTCACCATTTTAACACAATCCTCACACCCATTGAAACCCTAAAAAAAAAAGGGTGTCTGGAAAGAAAGGTCAGAGGAGGCAGACATGCATGAAACCCGCCTCCCTGTTGAAGTCTGCCTGTATCATTTGTGTTTCTCCTCTGATGAAAGTCATAATAAAGAATGTAATTTCTCAAAGGTTCTACTTTTCAAAGCTAAATCTGTTTCTGTTTAGCTTTGCAACCGATAACATCTCCATCTTGTCTTCCTCACAGACATCAATGAGTGTGAGAACCCGGACGCCTGTAGCCAGATATGCATCAACTACAAGGGAGATTTTAAGTGTGAGTGCTATGAAGGATATGAGATGGACCTGGTCACTAAGACCTGCAAGGCTGAAGGTGAGTTATTGTGATCTACAGCGATAAAATATCAAGAATGTTGTAAACTACGGATTAAAGGGACAGCGTGTCAGATTTACCTCCATCTATTGGCGCATTGAATAATGACTGGTGCCTCTCTGTCAAGCAGCACTGGAAAAAATCGAAATCTAGATGAATCATTTTTTTCTTAAAATAAGTGCATTTGTTCTTGGATTAAGGAGGTAAAACAGACATTTTGCCAATGGAACAAGACAATTTACACTTAAAATAAGAAAACCCACTTGCATTGTCTTATTTCAAGTACATATTATATAATTATCTTAATTTAAGAGTAAAAATAACCATTCCATTGTCAAACTATCTCATTTTCCAACTCAAATTAAGGGTAAATGCACTTAATTTAAGACATTTTTACTTATTTTTAGATCTTTTTTCAGTGAGTTCAGACCTACCAAAGAGGCTTTAGGGTGACATTCTGCTTTTTCTGAATAGAAGCGAGATATCAAACGTGTCAAATGAGCTAAAATAATCACTGAAACATGGAAAATCACTCTTAAAACAGGCCAGAAAGTAGCCTGCAATCGTTAGCTGGTATGATTACTGGGAAAAATAACAGCAGCTGATAACTGTTGCAACAGAGCTTATCCAGTGTAGGCTATTAAACAAACTAGTGTCTCTAACGGGGGTACAGACTAGTAACTGGACAACCTGTAAAAGAAAGCAGGAGGTAGAGTGATCTATGGTTAATTTTGGTGGTTTAAAACTCAGTTGCCAATAGCAACACGTTCAGATGAAGTAAAATGCATAAGACTCACAAGTTTGTCCACTGTTGGCTACTTTGATGAAAAATGGAAACTATACATGACGTCTTCCATTGGGTGCACCACCTCCTATGTATTTATAAATTAGTAATTTTAAGCTATGAAAATGCGTTTCCGCAGAGGGTGGGCCCAGTAACGAATTGGCTCGCCGATTATTGTAGATTGAGTACTTTTTATGAGTGCATTTGTAATCATTTTGAGTAGTTCAGAGAGCAGACAGAGCCGCAGTTTTTACATTAGCAATGGACAGAAGGACGGATCCAACACCCACGCCAATCCTGTTACGTAATTCTTAGTCACGTGACGTGACGCTTGCGGCTGCTCAAACCGAAGGAAAACTAGCATCATGGAGCCAGTCATGCAGAGCTTACTGCTAACGTCAGTAGGTCAAGTTTATTACGTTTTCACTCATTTCTGTAGTTGAGTCAGCGTAGTGCTTGCATCCACTAGCTCCCATGATGCTAGCTTTTCCTGTGGGTTTGGCGCCATCTGGAACCCACCGCTGTGATATTCAGCTGCATTCAGACATGTTTGGACCGCCAGCAGCGTCCATTACATGTAGAGTGTCTGGTGGAAGCGTTTGAAGTAATCCAGCGCCACTTTTACACTGAATTTAGAGTGTCGAATTTAAGACGGTGCAAATAGAGCCAGTTGAATCTCAGGAAGCTGAAAATATTAACTTTTCAGCTTGAGAGCCAATCAAAGAAGAAGACGTGCTGTGATCCCTCCTCCTGTTGAGCTGTCAGCATAAAACCATAAGAAGCCGTTACACTCCACTAGGTTCACGTACAAACAAAAGAAAAGTTAGAGCTTTGATCGTTCCACTAAAATAGTTTCTTTCTGAACTGCTCTGCTGCTCAGTAGCGCAGTGGGTAGCACTGCTGCCTTGCAGCAAGAAGGTTCTGGGTTTGATTCCTTTCTGCATGGAGTGTGCGTGTTCTCTCTGGGTTCTCCAGCTTCCTCCAAACAGTCCAGGGTTCTGGCACCCAGCACCCCTCACAACCCCGCTTGGAATAGGCATGACAGAGAATGGATGGATGGACTAAATTGGAAATAAAATGGGATTCGCGGCACTATATCTGCCTGCATGTGAACAACTGCTGAATATTTAAAATTAGGATAATAAATTACTGCACAGGTGATGTTTTATTGACATCTTTTCGTTACCTTTTCCCCACTTATTACAAGAAATAAAGCAAAGCTACTTTCTCTGGTGCATCTGCCCTCGTCCACAGAGACCAGACGCTCATCAGTCATACAGTAGTAGCCATTAAAGATTTCCCCACTTTCCTTGGCTGGTCGCCTACAATTCCTTTTTAGACATCAGTCTTTGTGCTAAAATATTCTTTCTGTCATGATTTGTGGACATTAAGATCTAAAGAAAACCTAGCCTGGTGAGACCATCCTGATCTCGCAAGCTTTCAAGGTTTCACTCGCTAATCAGTCTGGAGACTCTCCGTTAAAGAAAATTTGGAGCCGTTCACCAAACGAACGTCCAATCAGCGTTGGC
>JAGKQL010000062.1:31301277-31311710 GCA_018398635.1 Cyprinodon brontotheroides
AATTTTCTGTAACGGAGAGTCTCCAGACTGATCTATGAGTGTGAAATTGAAAGCTCATGAGATCAGGATGGTCTCGCCAGGTTAGGTTCCTCTATCACGGGTCAGATCAAATTGCCAAGGATCAACCTTTTCAGCTTCTCTAGGAAACACGTCCATGTGTTGGAGAGAAGGTCCTGCTGGATGAACTGCTGAACCTCGGATTCAGGAGGAGCCACTAGGAGTGGCGGCCATAGAGCTTGAAATCCTGAGGTTCTGAGTTCGAACCCCTCTCCCACAGACTGCCGCTCTGGGTCTCTGAGCAAAGAACCGTAACCCCTGACTGCTCCCCAGGCACCCCATGATGGAAGCCAACTGCTCCCCAAGGAGATGGGTTAAATGCAGAGGTACATTTCTCCAATCAATAAAGTTCAATTATTATTATTTGGCACCATATCTTTGCCTCTGAGGAATTGCTGAGAGGCTCATGAGAGTTTGTTCTTCTCCTTGGTCATCAATCCTGGACAGGATTCCATAGTTTGGTCTCGTCTGGATTTTTTACTGGATGCTCTGGTTTTATTGGCTTTTTCAGTCCATGACTGCAGCTGGTCGAAAGTCTT
This sequence comes from Cyprinodon brontotheroides, assembly GCA_018398635.1. NCBI lineage: Eukaryota > Metazoa > Chordata > Actinopteri > Cyprinodontiformes > Cyprinodontidae > Cyprinodon > Cyprinodon brontotheroides. Next base: position 31,301,874 of record JAGKQL010000062.1, read on the forward strand.
AGCCCGATATTCCTCACATTGGAAATTCACCTCTTCTTGTTTTAGGGTCAGTCTTTGCCCTAGTGGAGGATTTTTCAGTGATTCTGACGTTATTTGTGATAAAAGAGTTAGAACGTAAAACTCTAGATTAACATCTTGATTGAAAGAACATCCCGGATCTAATGGGCCAGAGTTCCAGTGAGAGGAGCTCCAAGGAGTTGCTGCTCTACTACACTGCAAAAACATTCTAAAAGGTCAGTAAAACATTTTAAAATAAAGTGAATTTACCTCCTTAATTTGAGTTGGTAAATAAGATGATCTGCAATTGGAATGAGTAGCATTGTTACCCTTAAAGTCATAGGGAAGTTTTTAAGTTGTTCCAAACGCTGTATTCTCAATTCTTCCAAGTGGTGCCCTAATTTTACGCCAAGTGAATAAAGTGAAATGTATTGGTTGATTATCAAGGGGCGGGATTGTTTTGGTGGAAGGTTTGTCGGAAGCATCTTGCTAACTAGTTAGCGCAACTTCGTGTTAGTAGGTTCCCAATGGGAAATTCCATTGGGACCAAGTAGCACTAAATTGGTGACTTAGACAAACAACGCTGTCAAGGAACGCTTATGGACAGAGTGAAACATGCAAAGAGGAGGGAGAGTTTTCTGTCTGAGTCTCCTCCGCCATCCATTTTCCTATTTAGAGTGAGGAAAGCTGCGATGAAGACAAAGTTGTGGAGGACGACGCTAGGCAGCAGAAGCTTGGTTTGGTGTAGAAGGCTTCCCAGCCGCAACATGTTTGAGAGGCTTGCCTCGCAACGCTGCCAGTTCTGTTAGCTCCTACGCTCTCGCTGAAGACACAGACGCCCATCCCCGCAGTGAACACTGGGACGTGAAGTCAATGGGAAAGGATTTAATTCCTATTTCAACCGTTGCGTCTATTAGCTGCAAGATATGAATCAAGAAGCTATGACCGAAAAGTATTTGATTGACAGATGACCGTTGATATATAAATTGGCCGAATTTAGGTATTCAAGCTGACGTAGAACTAACTGGCCTGCAGAAGATAACAAAAAAAAAACAACACTGATTTTAAGACAGCATTTTTTTCATAAAATAGAAATTTTCTAACTTTTTGGGACAATATGGTCTGATAAAGAGTACATTTATATACATGTTTAAGGCAGAATGATTTGATATTAAAATACAAATTACCAACGACTTTAAGATATTATGCACTTAAATTAAGCCGCTGCAGCTGTTTTTTTCTTATTTTAAATGTAAATTGTCTAATTCCATTGGCAAGTATCTAATTTATCTGCTCAATTCAAGAAAAATCACTTATTCTCAGAAAAAATGACTTAATTAGTTTTACATTTTTTGCAGTGCGTATCATCTGATTCCATTAAACTGATAATAATCAGATTTCTCTGCATGTGTTAAACGTTTTATTCACACCTTGGTGCTGAAACAAAGCTGCAGCTACGAGCTGAGCTGACAGAGCAGAGCGACTCCTCTTCTGATCCAGTGCTCGGGGGGGACGTCGGAGTTCAACGTCATGGCGACCACGTAGTTGGTGGAGTGTCCGGTGGTGGACAGAGTTCCTCGCCGCTCGCTTGTCTTGTAGACGGGAGCCAGGTAGCACATCCTCTCAGGAACATCCTGCCGCTTCATGGGCTTCAGCCACATCTACAGGACAGAGGTAGAAGAGCGGTGAGATGTTCTGGAAGCAGAGGGTGGGACCTGCAGGGCAGATGGAGCAGCAGAGACTAACCCCAATCTCTGTTATTCAAACACAAACAAAATGAACCAGTAAAAGCATGAATCCCCTGGAGTTATTATGAACTTCTGCTTTATGCAAAAGGGATAAACTGGGCCAATAAGAAACTAAAAACTAAATAAAACAAAAGCAGTTAGTTGAGCTACAGCCTTAGCACTGTAATGGTTGCAGGGAGAGAGAGAGGGGGGGGGTCTCGCTTCACATTTACATTTCAAAGCCACATTTTGTTGTGTTTCTTTTCACCCGCACAAATAATAAACACATTTTAATGAAGTTCTGTTCTTGTTAAAACTGATTCTGTTAATAAGCTGCCCTGAAATGCATGAATATTTAACGAGCCAGCCTTGGTGCATTATTCATGTTCAGAGAAAGGAGACAAGAAAGAAGCTCTGCTTCCATCTTTGTCCTTCTGCTCCTGAGATCCACATCAGACCGAGCAGCAGAGGAGGACGGGTTTCCTGCAGGAAAACTGAGCCTCATCTCCAGGGACTCCAGAGAACCAGGAGCTGAGAGCACTGAAGATCCGGTCTGGGAGGTGGCGGTCCACATTCCGACATACGGAGAAACATCCAGGAGCAGAATAATAAACTGCATCCCTGTGGCTTTATGCTCCACTGTCCAGGATACGACATCCAGCGAAGGAGCCTTAAACTGGTTTTCTTCACATTTTCTGCTTCAAGCAGCAAATTCAATACAGTATTACTGCTACAAATTAAAAACCACACCGGTGGGTCAAACCCCACATCTACAACCCAAGGAAATAATGTTAAAAGAAAACTTTAAAACACAAAAAAAAAAAAAACTTTCCAGTGTTTTCTTTGTGTTTCTGTCAGACTTGGAGCAAAACAGAGAAGTAAAAACAAACAGAAAACCTGCAGTGACACCAAATGTGGGGGTTTCTTCAACTTCCACAACTCAAACTGACCCCATATTGGTGTAAATCTCTTGTGCCGCTTATCTGTTCACTCAGAACAAAATGAAACATCCAAAGGGCCAATAAGCATTTAAGAAGGACAACGGTGGATTTAGAAAGTCTAAAGATGGAGAGACGCCTGAACTGCTGCAGATTCCCAGATCATCAGAAACCTTCAGGAGGAAATATTATAGACTTAGCTGTTTGGATACAATAATGTAACAGGTATGTTGGTGGTAGAAGCATTATGTCATGGATGGTATTTAAAACAACTCTGAGTGGAGAAATAACCAGTTTAGATTTAGATGAAATCGCTCAAAGAAAGTGATCAACTGCTGGAAGCTACACTGCAAAAAACAATCTAGAAATGTCCTTAATTAAGTGTATTCACCCTTAATTTGAGTTGGTAAATGAGATAGTTTGCCAATGGAATGAGTAATTTCACTAATTAGTTAATATGTACCTGGAAATAAGACAATGCAATAAAGTGTTTTTCTTATTTTAAGTGTAAATTGTCTTTCTTCCATTGGCAGAATGTCTCTTTTACCTCCTCAATTCAGGAATAAATGCACTTATTTTCAGAAAATAAAAAGACTTATCTGGATTTAGATTTTTTTGCAGTGTAATAATGTCTACAGAAAGTGTCAGGACTTAATAAAAGACCTCAAACTTGATATCAGTTGGGATGTGTCGTAGGAGCATACCCATAGTCAATAACGCATACAGTTTTACTTTTTGTTATTCCTATTTATCCCTTTAGTTTTGTAAAAAATAACACTTTTAAACTACCTCAATGGGCGTGTATCCCTTTAGACATGTACAAAAAAACTATTTAAGGTCAGGTCGCCATACCGCTTCAAAAACACCAAAACAAGTAATACATAGTTTTGCACATGACTAAAGTGGATAAACGGGTAGCTATTTGCCTGGCTGCGCGGTGGAAAGCGTGTGTCTGACTTACGCTGTTCGTGAGCTTCACTATCCTTTTCTCTGCTCTTGCAGCTGTTATTTGCTGTGGATCAGTGGGAATAAAGTTGTTTTAATATGTTTTTAAGTGAGAAAATACACCTGAAAATGTAATCAGTGCAGTCAGTTCATCCAGATTATCATCCCGCCTTCCAATATTATTATCTTCTGTCGGAGGGCGCCAGACCCGCACATACAGCGATATGCGCTGTCAGTATGAATCCTTCATCAGCAGCCTCTGGCCGGGTCGCCGCCTATCGTAGTTCAATGTTCACCACCGCAGCTGGTAGGTGTTTTTCATCTAAATAATCTAAACTGCAGGCAGCAGGATTCAATGTGCAGCTTAACATATTCCCGTCGGCAGGTTTCAGTATTTAAGCAATTTTAGGCGTGCAACCGTTGTTTCAGAGGAGCGATCACAGCGCTTCTGTGTCATCAGCGCTGTTATGTGTTTCTCTCTGCCAGCTCCCAGATCAGCTTCTCTGATTGGTTGATGCCGGCGCGTCAGGCAGCAAAAGTTTAATTTTTCCATCTCGAAAGCAGCAGCCGCGATGGCCACCGCAGATCAGATGCTGTAACGCTCGACGCCAGCTGTTTCGTTAGGACGCCGCTGCGCCTGCTGCTCAAACGCCGCTGCGACCTTTTGCTGCTGTGTCAAGACGCACAACAACCATTGACTTTGCATGTAAATCCTCGCTGCTTCTTCTGCGCCGGCTGCATTCGGTGTGAACGTAGCATGGATATGTTGGTCCGACAGAACAACGGCTTATTGCCACGAGGTAATGAACCGCTGGGTGGAAATTATCACGAGTAGTTTGACAGCAAAGATGCAAAATTGAGGATTTTAAACCATCTGTCTAATCTTGTGGGGGTTTTTAAACAAAAGAAAGGAGGTGCTTTCAGTTTCAGTTTTTTAGAGTTTGTTCAGAACTCCAACGGAAGTGAAGCAACGCTGACAGCTACAGCTCATGGTTCCTGTGACTGGAAAACTGCAAAATTCCTATGTTTTGTCATTTTTCTTAAAATAAGTGCATTTAAAATCTTGGATTAAGAAAAGCAGTTAAGAAAATATCTTGCTAATGGAATCACAGAGACAATTTACATCTTTAAAATAAGGAAACACAATTGTATTGTTTTATTTCAAGTGCATGTTATCTCTAATTATCTTATCATAAGAGTAAAATAATTATTTCATTGGCAAACAATCTTTCATTTACCTACTCAAATTAAGGATAAATAAACTTAATTGCTTTCATCATTTTTACTTATTTCTTGATCGTTTTTCCCCTGTGTAAAATGTTTTCAACTGATACAGGTTTGTTAATATTTGGTCATGTTTTCATAAAGCCAGACTAGAAGTACTTGAACTTCTTCTAAATTCTTCTTGACCTGGAAATTTGATCCTGGTTAATCACTGAAACTTATGTGAAAATCTGCTCCACATTTGAATAAAACTCTATTTAGAGATTTTAGATTTCAGACCTGAGATCATGACTGATTTCAGCAGATTCAGGATTTTTTCAAAAGCAATCAGCGGATGGATCATCCCTCTCGTCTGTGTGTGAGAGCTCCTTACCACCGGCATGGCATCGTGCAGCACTTTGGGAAAGGACTCTGCCAGACAGTTGCCGTCTCTGTCCCAGCGAGCGCCATCTAGGAACAGGCCTCTGATGTAAACACCTAACAAAAGAGACATCATTGGTTCGGAGCGATCTTTATCAGACTGGCAGTAAACCCACCGACTGTCTGCCGGGCTTCAGCATCACAGATTCACTGTGGGAGCTGCAGCTCAGCAGCGTTAGCAGCGTTAGCATGATGTGGGCCCAGCTGGGGGCTGATTGAGGATGAGACTTTTTCACATTTGAGCTGCAGACACAGTGAAGCTGATGCAGAGCTGAATGCAAAAAGGTTTTTCTTTTAACTTCCTACTTATCTCTGCTTCTCTAACAGTTCAGCCTGATGTAGATTTGTTTTCTATTCTTAGTCTTCCGTTTTTCTTTAGTTTGATTCTGACAGGAGATGGAAGATTCCTTCTTTTAACTAGAGCTAAGCCTCCGGTCTGTTTCTGCTGCAGCGGCCTACCGTCCTCTGGGGGGTTAAGATATTGACCGTCGTCCAGGACCTGGAAGTCAAAGCCCAGCAGGTCGATGGGAATGCTGTGTTTTCTGGCATAGTTCTGCAGGCTGCCTGTGAGGAAGGCCTGGGTGAAGAAAAACCCAGATATCCAGAAGACAGCGGGTGTTCCTTCATCGTACCAGTCCTGAACAAGACAACATGATAAAATGATCATCTTAAAAAAAAACAGAATAGGGCTGAGTGATGGACAGAAACAGAAAGTACTGATTAGACTAGTTTTAGGGCCTTAAACCTCGATCCAAACCTAATCTGACTGTTTTTAATCTCCCTGATCAGAAACTCTTTAAGGAACCAGTTTAAAGGAATAGTACACCCAAAACATGATTAGCCTTCATTTTGCGAGTTCACGACGCTACGGAAGCCGGCAGACCAAACCGGAAGGAAGTGCGCATTAAGCGTCTGCTCTGCCAATAATGCAAGCGTAGAAGAAGAAATGTGCTGTTTACCTGTGCAAAGAAAGAAACAACGAAAGAAAAATGTCTGAGGACTTCAGTGTTGAGGAAGAGCATGAGTTCTTTGCCGAGCTGAATGCGCACTTTCATCTGGTTTGGTCTGCCGCGGTTTCCGTAGACTCGTGAACGCGCTTTTAGGAAATCCTATACACTACTGTTTACATTGGACGAGCAGTATGGAGGAATATTGACACGTTTTTTGTGGACTTTTATGGACCTTTCTGCCTCGGGCGCCATAGACCTCCATTATTTGAATGTCAGCAGACAGCAAGAAGCCTCCCAGATCTCCAGATGCATTTGAGATATCAAAAAAGTACTCCAGAGTGTTGTTCAGCATGGGGGTGAGTAGAACATGAAGGCTAATCATGTTTTGGGTGTACTATTCCTTTAATTAGAGGAAACAAATATCTTTTAATAAAATGATGAATGATAAAGATTCATGCTAACAATCCATAAATTTCACATTAATATTTCAGCTTTAAATACAGAGGTTTGTTCTAGAACTAATATATTTTCCTTCCCCAGTGTGTAGCCTTCCCCTGAGATCTCGTTGGACCTGTGTGATCCCACATCATGATACCACAGCTCTGAACAGTAACTCTGGCTTGACTTGTCCTACATCTTACCTTTTATTGCTGCTGCAAATCACATTTAAAGGATTTCACATTAACACCTGCTTGAAGATGAAAGAAGCGCTGCTCCTCCTGCACAATTCTATCCCATGTATTTCTACATTCCCATATTTCCAGTCCAAAGCTGCTAGTGTTTGTTTCTCAGATCTGCACATACTGTCAGCAGTTTATTTCCAAAGCTACAGACATTTGGTGCAACAGATAAATAGACAATTATCTCCGCACGCTTGGTGACTTCTACATTTAAAGTTAAATTTAGAGCTCCACAGACTCTGGGATTTATCCCTGTTAATTCCATTCAACAAGATTAATATCGGCGTCAGTCATGTGTGGACTTCATTAGCATCTAATACGCTCTCATCAGTCTCAATGATCGATAAACAGGGACACACTTAAACTGGAATGAGGCAGCTATTTATCATTCTCCTACTGTAACCCGGCACCATTAGCCAATGATTATCCATTACCGCTGGCTGAACATGGTGTAGGTGAATGGTGCAAGTCAGAGTGAGAGGAAAGCGGAAGAATCAGAGATAGGAGTGAATAATTATCAGCATGAATGAGCCTCAGAATCGTTGATGAGAGTGTGTCAAATTGGCGTGTGGGAAGAAATTGGACGGAAAATGTTGTGAAGCTCTTCAGCTTCTGGTCTATGATTAGATTCTAACATTTTATTCCTGCCGGAGCTGCAGCTCCAGCTGCTGTCTGCAAATAAAGAAAAATAAAGTTAGAATTACTGTCACCCTGTTCCTTTTGAGCTAAGTTTAAATCACTCATCAACACGATGAAAGAACTTTGACCTTTTTTAACATCAGATACTCTGAAAAGGAATTCACGATTTGACACGGGAGAGGCATCAAATGATGGTTTTCTCCAAAAAGCCACGAGCTGTCACTTTAATGAGAAGCCACCATCTTCTGATAAGGCGCTCTGTGTCTCTGATCAGTCCCGCTCTGCAGGCAGAGACGCCAAATCCTCCGACGACATGGTGTTTGAAGTGGCAGCCGATATCCTGAGCAAGCTGCCTGCAGACTTTGACTTGGAAGCTGTGCTGAGGCGCTTTCCCACCAGCTACCAGCAGAGCATGAACACAGTGCTGGTGCAGGAGATGGGCCGCTTCAACAACCTGCTCTGCACCATCCGGGAGTCCTGCATCAACATTCAGAAGGCCATAAAGGTAAACACAACGTTTCTGCAGAGGGAAGCTGAGGGTTTTGATTGTTAAACTTTGTGCTTCTGCACTGATCAGGAATCTCTACTTCTAAGACTAAATATCCCCTGATTCTATTAAAGGCCTCTTATATAAACAAGTGGGTCCAAATCATTAAGACTTATGGATTTTAAATTTCTGAAGCACAGAACCAATATTTTCTCATTATTTCCTCCCACCTGCCGACAAATTACAGAAAAACTGCTGGAAACAGACTCAAAAATCCAATACTGTAAATTAATTTACTAGTCAATGATTCATTTCCTGTGGATTAAATAACATTAGGGTTGGGGGGGGTGTATTCATGATAATTCATGATAAAATTCATTCATTTTCCTGGGATCATAGAGGGGCTGTTGCTGGGAGATTCAGTGTGTAAACGGACTCATGAGACAACCAAGAAATGGTGATGAAACAGTTATCAGCAGGTACTTCAACCATACTGTAATTAATAAATCCATCGAATACAGTGAAGTTTAAGGAACTTAGAATTTTGCTGCAGTTTTATTCATAATACAGACGTTTTAATGTATAAAGATCTGTTGTCCACTAGTCTGAACATGTTGGCATGACGTTAGAGATTGAACTAAATACTGCAGAATGGAGATAGAATGAAGCAGAGTGATGAAAAGGACTCCCTATGTCCTCCAGCAGTCTAAGGCCGTTTCTCAATTCACGACAACGCGAGTACGTACTCGCGTTCTCGTCAAGTCCGTTCTTGGCGAGAACGCAGGAAGATCGGACTTGACAAGAAGGCGAGCACGTAAGCACGTATGTGTATTGGAGCAGAAGCGTACTCGTGACGTCATCACAGGCAACGTTGTTTAGCATTTCTTTAACAGTCAAAACTATTTATTCCCTACACAAAACATTTTGAAAACAATATTTTTAATTTCTAAAGCTTAAAAGCATTAAAAAAATGACCGAACCGCAAAAAACCGCCATGAACGAGCTGTAGTTCACACATAACTAGACCGAGAAGTGCACTACAGACGGGAAAATTTAGCCCTGGCTGCGCTATACCCCGGAGGTTCGTTGGTCACTCTGGTCCCGCTTCAACGCCGGACTTTTTTATTTTCTCGCGATCACCCTGTAAACAGATCAACACACAGGGAGGCTTAAATGTATAATGTTATCGCCACAAACGATTTCAAAAACGTACTTTTGCAGAACAACAGCAGCAGAAAAGGGAATGTTTAACTTAACAATGTGAGCACTGTCTGGAATCACTGCAGCCGCGGGCATTCTGGGGAAGCGGTCCGTCTGGAAGAACGTACAAGTCTGCTCTGATGTATGCCGGATGTAAAGAGGGCGGGCGAGAACAACATCCAGATTTAATAAGGCGCTCGACCTACGCTCTTTGAGAATGGAACGTAACTCCGGCTGGAGACCGATGACGCGGTCACGCAGCACATCAGGAACGCCAAGAACGATATTGAGAAACGCCCCAAGCTTCCAGCATAACGGTAGTTTTCTGTGGGACTCATCCTGATTCCTCCCGCGAGCTTTCTAAGGTTTCACCCCGAGATCAGTCTGGAGACTCCAAGTAAAGAAAATTTGGAGCCGCTCACCAAACTAACGTCCACCAGCGTTTGGCTGGAAAGCGGCTTATAGGTGGATTTAAATCTAGAAGCGCGACAGTTCCACCCAAAGAACATGGCGCTTCAGCCGATGAAACTAGCGCGCGTGGCTATCCAGCAAGTTTTATCGGAATTACAGAGTATTTCTTCACTGAAAGAAGAGCAAAACACTGCTCTGGAGGCTTTTCTCAGAGGAAAA
>JAGKQL010000062.1:31316710-31337864 GCA_018398635.1 Cyprinodon brontotheroides
TAGAAAATGAAGGCTAATCATGTTTTGGGTGTACTATTCCTTTAAGGCTTTCATACCAATGGAAACTGCAACAAACTAAAAACTGAATTCAAGTTTCCACCATAGTAGTGACTCAGAGTTAGACAACATTTATTGTCATTTTGTACCCACAGAGTTTATACAAAACGTACAGCTCTCATGACATTTCCATTTTCTTAAAGTGCAGCAGTGATCAAATGTAAACATTCATACTTCTTGTTTGAAATTGGTAAAGTCTGCCTCTGGAATACTAAAGCTTTAATTTCAAACACGTTAAAAACATGTTCAAGAAGTAAAAAAGCTCATAAACTAAGACTGAAAGCTAAACTAGCCATGTCCTGTACAAAACTCCACTGCCAGATGCTTTTTTCCATCTATCAAAAGGATGTGATGATACATTTTATATAAACTGCATTAGATTTCCAGCTCATGCTCAGGTGTTGAACTCACAAACCTTAGATTTAATAATGCTGCTTTGCATACTTGGTGAGTGATGAAACGTTCATCAGGCCCTGATGGTTCAGCTTTGGGTGTGCCGTTACCTGAGTGAGCAGGATGCTGTCAAACAGATGCTGCGTCTCGGCCTGGTCCTTGGCGATGTCTGCGTTGGCGTTCATGCCAAAGATCTCCGGTGACGGGTTGAGAGGAAGTGACTTTGTAAACTCTAAGTAGCTGTTGTACTGCAACAGAGACGGGAGGCGGAGCAGGGGGTTAACTAAGAGGAGACATTTTAATGCAACATCAGAAAACATCTGCAGTAATAACCCTCTCTGAAAAACAACTGCGCTCCTAAGATTGCTGACATTTGTTTTAATGAATATGTAAATGTGACTTCATGAATAAAAGATGGGATTGGAGGGGGGTGAAGCGCCGCAGAACAAAATGCCAAATAAAATGGTGCTCGCCGTAGACTGCGCTGTGTTAACAGATCCATCAGCCCTCAGTGACAGAGGCTGCCTGCTGTGCCTTATTACACACATTTTATCTGCTGATGACTTTTTAAAGGTGGCTCATCAACAGTTTGGGCGAACTCTGGGTCAGGGACTACGGCTGTTTGAAAAAATCCAGACTTTTATTGAGTTTTTAAAGCTCAGGCAGAGCTTAGTTTACCTGATGGTCATTAGCTGATTATCTAACATGGCTACTGTGGCTATACACTCCTCTGTTTAAGCATAAGTAAAGGTGTATTTTTCCAAACCAGCTGTTGTAGTGCGATCACCAAGAGCCCCTTGGTGTGTGTGGCAATTTTTGAGTGTCTGCTATTGATTGAAATAGGATGATATTAATGCTTAATAACAATAAAAAAATCTAAAAAAAAAAAAGCAAAGTTCTCTTTTTCATAAACAGCTGTTGTAGTATGATTACCAGAAGTCCCTTGGTTTTTGTGGCGATTTTGGAGTATCTGCACTGTAGTCTTAGAGTTATTGATCAAAATAGGATGATATTAATGCTTAATAATAACGAAAAAATTCTAAAAAAAATAATTAAAGGTGTCTTTTTCAAAAACAGCTGTTGTAGTATGATCATCAGGAGTCTCTCGATCTGTTTGATGATTTTTGAGTGTCTGCATTGCATAATCACAGAGCTATTGATTAAAATAAGATGATATTAATGCTTAATAATAACAAAAAAATACTAAAAAAAGGTGTATTTTTCCGTACCAGCTGTTGTAGTGCGATCACCAAGAGCCCCTTGGTGTGTGTAGTGATTTTGGAGTCTCTGCACTTTTATGGCAGTGGAGTTATTGATTTTTTATTTAGCGTTTTTTCTGTTGTTTTACCATTTGCAGGCGGCCCCTAACCACTGCAAGCCTGGCGCTGCCTGACGCTAAGATCAATGTAATACATCCAGCTCGGAGAACGGCTCGTTTTTCTCGAAAATAACGCTTTTTGATTCTTGTAATACGTAGTCTGTGCTATCAGGACATGAAAGAGGCGCCATTTGTGTTTCAACAACGAGAGTTATTGATCCCGGGAGTCCGAATCTGTGAATATCTTTCTAACTTTACAGAAGTAAGGTATTGCGTTCCCACGCAAAAGGTTTTGCGTGGGAACGCAAAACTTTCCCAACATCATTCAGATGTACCGGTAGGTGTTTTCAGTTGAATGCACTGGAGATCGGCACATTTTATAAAAGAATGCACTATTGCCTCAACACAAACAAAAAGCTGGTGTTTTACAGAACTTTGAAGACTTTGGAGGCGGTTCCATTATAAAGGATAAAACACACTCCCAGTGTTGTCAACACTATCGAATACTGAGGCTCTCTGGTTCCTTTTGATCACCACATGTGATCAATATGGTGATCACCACCCCTTCAGTGTCCACCATATTGGATCAGTCCATTATGTTCAGAAAGGTCCAAACAGACAGCAGCAAACCATTTGAAAACAAATGATGTGAAGAACAGTGTTGCCAACTTAGTGCTTTTGTTGCTATATTTAGCAACTTTTCAGACCCCTCTAGTGCTTTGATTACAGAAAAGCACCTAGTGCCAAATCCAGCGAATTTTTCCTGCTACAGGAGACTTTGGCGACAACATATAAAAGCAGCGAACTCTGCTCTCCAGAGCAAGTAGATTGGTAACCCCGCCTCCTGCTCTCCTCTATCTTGTCTGCTGTCATGATTCATGCAGATATTATTTCATCCAAATGAAAAATGGAGAAATGATAAGCAGATCTATTTAAGTCTACAGTGAAAAGAAGGACTGTTATTTACTTTTGCCTTTGGAAACACAGGAAGCAGCAATCAGCTAAGTGAGCTTAGTGCTTGGAAAAAATCTTTTATTCCTTTAGAGACAGCATGAAAAGTCAGCTGAGTGCAAAACATAGAGAGGAAAACAAGAAGAGAGGGACAAAACCTAGAATGTCTGTTCTATGTCTATTCTATTAACATTTCTGTATCTGTATAATGGGTCTGTTTTATATGTTCAGAAGGCCTCAAGCCTGTCTTTGTCTAGGTCCCTGAATTTTCTAAATCTGCCCCTGGTCAGACCCCATTTACACTACCCTTAAAAACCGTGCAGAGACCGGTCCGAGCTCAGTAACTGAGATAACTTATCGCGGTAAAATGGAAAGCAAACTGAACTGAACCGAAGCACCGCGGACCAGTTCCAGATGTGGGCTCGGCCTCGGCTTTTTTCCCTGCTCTGCTCTCTGATAACAAGAGCGCAGCGAGCGCGCGTTTGTTCGCCTTCTGGCTGCACATCGCGATTCACCCTCCATTCCACTAGTTGGCAGTAATGCCCTCCAAAAACAGAAGAAGAAGAAACAACTTCTTCTTCAACTACAAACAACAATCAAAAATCTTCTCCATGCAACATTTTAAATAATTTTAAAACAATAAACCAGGTACAGCAATAATAATCAAGCATAACTTTTCTGAATGTGACGGGCCGCCCATTTCTATTTGCTTTTTGATTCTCCTTCTTCGCTTTTCTTCTTCTTCTTGTGTTTTATGGCGCGTTGGCAAACAACTTTTGGTGCATTACCGCCACCAACTGCTTGATTTCCTCCTTATACTGGCAGTAATACCGCAGGTCGTCACTAGGAGGCGCGAGGAGTCGAGGAACCGAGATAGTGTGATGTGTAAACGGTCGTCAGAACCGAGCTCGGCCTGGTTAACTGATCCGAGCTCAGACCGGTCTCAGCATGGATCGGTTTTTTAAAGGGTAGTGTAAATGGGGCTAAAATAAGATGTGATGTGAAGGTGAAGTTAATAGTAGGGCTGCAACTAAAAATTATTTTACATATCGATTAATATATTAAATATTTTTTGATTAATAACTGGTTAGATAAAGGGTCCTTAAAGAAGACTTTTTGCAACCATTAAACCAGGTGAAACTAAAACTCTTCCACTTGAGGAGTTCTGGATAAAACATTTTGACATACAAAAATGTTTTTTTATTTTAAATGCAAAATGTTTACATATATATTTTTTTTTTTTTCTTGGTATAATTACTGCTCTAGGTGAGTTGCTCTGTCGGGTAAAGGCGTGTTTTAGAGTCTCTATAGTCCAGTTAACGATTCATCGTTCATTAAATTAGATGACGATTATTTCAATAATCATTCCAAAAAAGGAAGTTAGAACTCAGCGGCCCCCTCCTTTGACAACAGGGAGGTACTGCATGCTCTCAGGAATTAGATAATACGACTTGACACCCGCTACCTCCTTAAACGATGAGCAGTGACCCTTGGGAGATTGGAGTGAGTTGTTCAGGGACTTATTCTGACATCAGCTGATTGTTCTGACTTACATCGCCCTCTGGTGGTGCTCCGTAAAGCCCGCTGGCATCAAACTTGTAGTCAGGGTCCTCTATTATGTGCGAATTGTAGAAGATGGAGAGGATAGTGCGCAGAGTTCGTCTGTCCCAGTCATCAGTCACCCGTCCTCCGTAGTTACACTCTCCAGTCATGTAGCGCAGGGCATCAAACGGGACTTCCTGAAGATGACAGGACATCAGTTACTCACTAACCACAGCAGGAAAACAAGCAGCATGGCTGACTTCAACGCATGCAAACATCACTCCATCACTTCAAATCTCATTTTGCAAATACTCTGTTCAGAAGCAGATCCAAAGGACTGAATGTCTGGTTCAGAGAGCCGTGACATCCCAGCGAACGGTGAGGCAGTAACCAACGTGGCATTTTCTAGGGGAGGTGTCAGTGAGGAGCTTTCACTTACAGCATGGAAATGTCACCAGCAACAAAAAAGAGCTCATTAACACTTCATTTTTTAAAACAGCTGCAGAAGTGCAAGTGCTTGAGTGTTTGTAGGAAAATGTCAAGAGGGGCTTGAAAAATGTCACATGAAAGAGAATACTTGAGTAAAGCAGCACCTTCTATATATTAACACCCCTCTTATATCTCTAATACTTTCACACAGCATGCAGTAGAAGCAGCAGAAGCAGCTAGTTTACATGCAAAGTCAATGGCTGACGCGCATCTTGGCGCAGCAAAGGTCCTGCAGCGCGTCTGAGCAGCTGAAGCCACCTCAGAAGCTTCTGAGCATCTGAGGCGCGCAAAACGCTTCAGAAGCCGCAGCTGTTGGAGTTGGGAAATTGAACTTTTGCTGCTTGACATCCCACATCAACCAATCAGAGAAGTCTGATGTGGGAGCCTGGCAGGGAGACAGACACAGCCCTGTTGATGCAGAGCACTATGATCACTCCTCTGAAACATTTTATTAATGCCTAAATTAACTTAAAATGTCGAAACCTGCCGGCAAATATGTTCGATTTTATTATTCTGGTGCCTGCAGTTTTCTGATTATGCCTTCCAGCCGCTGAAAAACAGTAGCGGCAAAACCGCAAAAGAGGCAACCGGGCCATAGGCTGCTGTTGAACGGGGTTCCTAGTAGGGGTGCGTAAATAATAACCGTTTTGTATCGAGCGCATCGATCCAACAGCCGACGACATCCGGATGCGGCTCCACACGTCCGCAAAAGAATCGATTCATGTTTTTTTTTTTTCCTCCAGTCTATTTTTTATCCATTTGCTCCCTGGGCGTAATTCTCCCTCCCCTGCTGTGGCTGCGGTGGCGCCAAACCTATTTTGCCCTCCTTACTCTTTTCCTGGTTATACTCTTCACAGCAGAGTGTTGCAGCAAGCTTGAACGTTGCAGTTATTTTTGATTTATGCTCAATATTGAAGCGCGGTCTGTGCTACACTTGCTAGAGTCTAGATACCGCCGAAAAGGCGCGGCGAAGTGAAGCAAAGTGCTGAACCAATGCATCGAGGGACATGAGGGCCAAAAGAAGCGTGGCGAGATCCGTGCGGAAAAAGTGGTCCCAGCATTCTCAAGACTCACTTCAGCTGGTCAAACTTCAACAAAGTTGTTTCCTCGCACTTTCGGTCAATAAAACAAAACAAGCCGGCCTCCTGTCTCATGCGCTAGTTTGCGGTCAGCGCTGCCAAATCTGGGAGAGGTGCAGCGCAGCGTCTGTGGAGGGGGTGCGGACGTCTGGAGTCCGTGATATTGAATACCGCACTCATTGACCTCATTTTCTGCGGGTATTTTTGATGCAAACTTTCTACTTCTGTTATTTGCTGTTGTTTAAAAAAAAATGCATAACGATATTATAGCTTATTGATTTATTTCAAACTTGAAACTTTGTTTAGCCTGTAAGGTGTAAAAACAAACAAAAACAAATTAACCGATTAATCGAATCGTATCGTAGTGTACCCTTGAGTGTCGAAAATATCGAATCGTTGGGTCAGGAAATCGATACTGAATCGAATCACCATGATGGATGTGATTTACACCCCTAGTTCCTAGTGACAGATCACGGGGGTCTGTGCGGCTCCGACAGCGAAATAACATTTGAAGGCAGGATGGTAATCTTGGTGAAGTGACTGCACAGATGAAGTATTCAGGTCAACCCATCTCACTTAAACACATATTAAAACTAGCTGCCATTGTTACAGGCAAAGAGAGAATAGGGTAGCTCCGCCCCAAACGCATCGGACCCACTTTTAGACTGAGCAGCTGGAGCAGCAAAGATGCTTCAGCTGCGCGTCAGAACTAAACTTGTGCAAGCCTCAAAAATGAAGCAGCACGCACTTTTTTACTGCTTCTGCTGTGTGCGGTCTGAATGTAGCATAACTGTAGCTACCTGATACTGTTCCAGGAACATGTGCAGCTGCTGCACAGAGATCCTCAGGTCTGTCTCATTGAACTCATAAGGGATGTTCCATCCTAAAGGTCCAAACTTCCTTCTTTCCTGGGTCAGGGCGTGGAAGAAACACAAGCCGTACAGCAGTTTCTTGAACACAGCCTGAACGTGGGACAAACACGAACATGAGGCTTCTTCTAAGAGAAACACCACGCTGAGGGTGGAAGAAACCGTGCCCACAAACCGACCGGCTTTTTGGAGCTGTTGAAGAACTCGGGATCGGAGATGGGGTCCATCAAAAAGGAGCGGGCAATGTTGGAGCGGAGGCCCTTCGGAGCCTCGTTGGTCATCTTAACTCCGTTCTGGAGAACGGTCACAGGAAAGGTGGAGGAGGGGTAGCTGGTCAGCCACAGTCTGAAGTCTGGGTGGGTGGTGTCTGGTCCCAGTCCCTGAGCAGAGTCACACAACATGAATCTACTGTATCAATGAATGCACAAAGAGCAGGTTTAATAGAATGAGCGGATATGTGTTTTTTACCTCACAAACGCTCTCTAGTGTTGACATCCATGAAGTAGCTAAGTGGCAGTTCTGCAGAACCACCCAGGTGCCATCATTAATGCCTGTCTGGATCATTTTCATGGCTATGGGCCCCTGTCCTTGGCCCAGAGACAGGGAGGTCAGCTTGTTACCAGAGAAGCCCTGAGAGATCAAACAGTAATACATTTTATAGCTCCGCTGCAGAAGACGTGGTCCCATCCTGCATACAAACAACAGACTTAAAGGAATAGTAACACCCAAAACATGATTAGCCTTCATTTTCACTCACCCCCATGCTGAACAACACTCTGGAGTACTTTTTGATATCTCAAATGCATCTGGAGATCTGGGAGGCTTTGCTGTCTGGTGACATTCAAATAATGGAGGTGCAGCAAGCCCGAGGCAGAAAGGTCCATAAAAGTCCACAAAAAACGTGTCAATATTCCTCCATACTGCTCGCCCAATGTATTCCAAGTGTCCTGAGTGGGTAGCGCCCAGAATTTACTTTCGAAGCGAAAGTCGTTTAGAATGTTTTTTAGAGCATAAACAGTAGTGTATGGGATTTCCCTGAAAGCGCCGCGACCTGCGCCGGTAGATCCCGACGCTTACGGAAGCCTGCAGACCAAACCAGGCGCATTCAGCTCGGGCAAAGAACTCATGCTCTTCCCTCAACACTGAAGTCCTCTTTTTATCATTCTTTACTTTCGTTCTTTCTTTTGCACTAGGTACTTGGCACATTTCTTCTTCTACAGCTTTGCATTATTGGCAGAGCAGGCGCTGAATGCGCGCGCGTTCATCTGGTTTGATGCTGCCACTTCCGTAGGCCTCGCAAGTGGATCTACGTAATGCTGGCGCTTTCAACATAATCCTATACACTACTGTTTATGTTCTAAAGAAAACATTCTAAATAACTTCGTTGCTGTAAATTCTGGATGCTACCCACTCCAGGACAACTCCTGGAATACATTGGACCCCAGCGGTATGGAGGAATGTTATTGCGTTTTTTGTGGACTTTATGGACCTTTCTGTCTACCAAGTCACCATGGAGCCTCCATTATATGAATGTCGGCAGACGAAAAGCAAGAAGCCTCCCAGATGCTCTCAGATGCATTTGAGATATCAAAAAAAGTACTCCAGAGTAAGTGTTGTTCAGCATGGAGGTGAGTAGAAAATGAAGTTGCCAATCATGTTTTGGGTGTACTATTCCTTTAAGACTGGTCCATACCTTCTCATCTCCGAATTTAAGCAGAGCCGCCATGGGGTCTGAGCCGGGAGATAGGAGGAAGATGAGGGGAGAGCAGCAGTGGCTGTCTGCGAAGGCCGTGCTCAGGTTAAAGGGCGGCGGTTCGACGAAGGGTTGGCCTAAATTGTCTGATACAAACTCCTGCACCATGGGGACAATCTGGAGGAAGATCATCAGAACCTCAAACATTTGGCCTAAACTCATTATCTCCCTGATAGAAACATTGAACCAATCTGCCTGAATGATCTGGTTGAACTATCTCTATAAAGTGCCTTGATATGAGATCTGTTGTGACTTGTTGCCATATAAACAAACTGAATTTGATTGCATTATCCAGAAAGGCGACTGACCTTGTCGGGTCTGAGACAACGGATCACCATCATCTTCTGAAAGCGGCTCAGCTTCTCCTGCCACATACCCGGGAACGGAGTCTGATGGGGGTTCTGCAAACATTCACCAAACAAAACATTCAGCTTTGGTGTTTTTATGCCTCTAAATATCATTCATGTCGTATGGACTGGCTGGGGAGAACAAAACGTAAGACGGATATCACTTTTTCACACATGAAGACGCACCTATGTTTCTTAGACACAGGAGGATCAGTAACACGTGTACCTTTAATTCAACCTTGTAAAATTTCTGTTAAAACATCTGTGTGTGGGTGGGTGTTGGTAAATGTGTGCGCACGTTGAACAGCTGCTCTCATATTCCAGATTGAATTGATGTGAATTTTACAACTGGAACAAAGTAGACCTAATTAGACAGAAGTGTTGTGGCTGGTTGTGTTGATTATACTGTAGATCAGACTGGGTGTGTGTAAAGGGGCGTGTGCAGCAGCTGAAATGTAAGCACCACACAGTGATTCACCAGCTGTTCCTTCGTCCAAACAGCATAGATGTGACTGGCATATGCGAGGGGGGGGCATTTAATGAGAAAAAAACATCAATTTTAGGTGCTTTGTCAGGGGCTTGTCTACGAGCATCGTGTCCTCTGAATAAAACCGGTAGATCATTCCCATTCCACTGTCTCACTATGGAGGATAAAATGTGCCAAAATGAAATAAATAAATACAGCATTAAACAAATAATTAAATGAGTCAATAATTAATTAAATGTGGAATTAAATAAATAAATGTGTCATTCATTAATTAAAACCACGTCACTAATATAAAGTGTCACAATTAAATATATAAATACAGCGATAAACAATTAATTAAATATGTAATTCATTAAATAAATAAAGAATTAAATATATAAATGTGTCATTAATTTAATAAAATACGTCTTCATTTTATTAAAAAAATATATATAATTATTTCATGGTCCTGTGTACGCAGTGCATGAATCTGTCAAACTCACCCATCAAAGTTAGCGGGCGGGGTTAACGCGAATCGAGTCTCTGTAATGGGAATTTGCTTCGCCTTATGTGCAGGGTGACCAATCAGATGTTAGATAACCGCCCCCTAACTTTGATGGGTGAGTTTGACAGAATAATGAATTTCGATGCACTGCGACACAGGACCATGAAACAAATAAATGCACACTGAAATAATTATATATATATATTTTTGATAAAATGAAGACATATTTTATTAAAGTATGACCCATTTATATATTTAATTCCTTATTTTATTTAATGAATTACACATTTAATTAATTGTTTATCGCTGTGACATTTATTTAATGTATTTACCATATTAGTGACGTGGTTTTAATTAATGAATAACACATTTATTTATTTCAATTTCCACATTTAATTAATTATTGACCCATTTAAATTATTTATTTAATGCTGTATTTATTTATTTAATTTTGGCAATTTTTTTATCCTCCATATTTCACACCCCTGTCTCCTTTTATTCATTGAAATCAGAAATTTATCATTTGTATTTTAACACAGCATATGCAATTAAATTTAGTAAATGACGCTGTAAGAAACAAATATGTCTGAAACTGTGAAAGGTTTGTAGGGGGAGGAAACTGCGGGCAGGTGGAAGAATACCTGGAAGATGAACCAGGGAAAAGACAGCAGTGGAGGAGGAGACAGCAAAGAGGAGAGAGAAAGACAACCAAACAATGAGGGAGATTTTTAAAAAGAATTAGAAAATGAAGATAAGTTACAGCAACTGTGATGGGATTTGGTGAAAAAGACAAGATCTGAAACTCAGGGCAACTGAAAGCAAAGGCAGCTTTAGCACAAGAGACAGGAGCACTACAGTCTGAACAATAGTGAGACATTGATCAATAAACACCACACTCCAGCAATTAGAATATGGCGTATATTTTTTCATAATTCTGCTTCATTCTATCTCTATTCTCCCACTCTGCAGAATCTGTTAGTTCAATCTCTAACATTCTGCTCTCTGCTTGTCATGTGTAGTTTCATCTGGTCTGTTCCTGTTTCACACTATTGTGATCCTGTTTTTCAGTGTAGTCTTGTTTCTCTGAGCGTAACTGGCTGGATGTGCTCTCTTCATCCTCTGACATGGGAGCTGGCTCGGAGCTTGTCTGCCTGGCTGTGTGTGTTTCCCTGGATGGGGCGCCTTTTTACAGTTTCCTTTTGTATCTCTGCTTCTTTTCTGCCTTGAATCAGTCGGCGCTGCCTCAGATGGCCGCTCACACTGAGCCTGGTTCTGCTGGAGGTTACTTCCTGTTAAGGGGTGTTTTTGCTCTCCACTGTGTCGCTCAAGCATGCTTAGTGCGAGAGGGATTGCCTTCGAAATCAATGGAGTCGATGAAATCAGCTGGTTTTCCTTAGATAGAAAACTTTGAATCAATCTCACTGGATGATCTCTGGTGAACTGTAAAGTGCCTTGAGATGAGACATGTGTTGTAAATTGGCGCTATAGAAATAAAACTGAATTTAATTGATTTGTATTAAATTGGACTTCATTAAAAGATGGTTCCTTTTCATAGAATCATGTTATTAGACTTATTACTAATTAACGAGTCAGTCTTTTCTTTTGGGAGTATATTTTGTAGTAATTGGATATATCCATGTGTAAACCTGGGCCTTTAGCTAATTAGAATTTTTTTTTTTTTCAACATTTCTTCTGCATATTGTTGATTTCAACACATTTGCTGCATGCACCCTCTCTGAGGTCATCTCCACCATGTCCTGAATCTATGTTTACAGCAAATATACTGCAAAAACAATGAAGAAATAAGTCAAAATGTCTTAAATTAAGTGTATTTACCCTCAATTTGATTAGGTAAATAAAATGATTTGCCAATGGAATGAGGATTTTCAACTTTTAAAATAAGGTAATTAGATAGCATACACTTGAAATAATTCTTATGTTAAATGTAAATTGTCTTGTTCCATTGGCAAAGTGTTTCAGTTACCTCCTCAATTCAAGAAAAAATGCACTTATTTTAAGGAAAAATTACTTATCTGGATTTAGATTTTTTCCAGTGTGATGGTTTGCTGGAACTCACCGGGTTCTCATAAACCTCTTTCCAATCACTGAGGTGTTCATTAAAATCCTGACGGAAGTTTCTGAAGCTTTCAATCTCATCTAGACGACAGATTTCATCCCAAGACTTTTGAGGAAGCCAGCTGCAGGGATTGGTGTGAGGGTTGTCCAGGCCTACGCCGCCTGTAAGAAGGAAGCGCCACTCCACCTCCTCCACCTGCAACACCAATATAAAGGAGGTTTTAACACAGAGGGAATAATCCAGGATTTAAAGGTTTAAAGGATCTTGTTACTTTAAATGAGATTATGCTCCATAAAATTACTTTAACTTGTTCATCAGGTAACCTAATCGCACAGCGAAAAACATGACATCTGAGACATGTGCTGGTGTCACACATGTATGCACATGGAAGTATGCACTCACCAGCTTGTTGTGCATGAGCTGATTGACACTGAGGCAGAAGGAAAAAAGCAGCTTGTCCTTCTCAAACAGAGAGCGGCACACGTTGACGTACAGCGCGTAGGTAAAATGGTCTCTGAGGATCTGCAGTCTGTGGAAGGAACGGTTTTAATCATCTTCAGGAACCAAACCAGGCAGAGCCGGCAGGTCATCTTCATGTGCTGAAACCAAAGCAGTGTTTTTAACAGGAAACCACAGTCCGACCTGCTTACCTATGTCCAACGTCTTCGGTCTTCTCTGAGCCGTCGATGGAGCTGATGAAGAGGTTAATAAACCAGGTCAGGGAGTACTGGTACATGGGCTCGATGTTAGCCAGGTCAGCAATAGAGAAGAACAGGATGGAAGAGTGAACGGCGATGGGTTTGTAGTCCATGCGGGTCTTATCAATCTTCAGCTCGGTCTTCTCAGCCACGGCCTGTTTTTCTGTGATTTCATTGGATAAAAGCTTGGAGCTGGACAGGACATTAATGGCTTTTTCGTCCTCTAGAATGTTGCCCTCTGAGGAGGAGAGCACCTCCAGGATCTTATCCTCTATCTCCTTCAGCTGTCTGAAAAAAGAATCAGGATTTCATTTGGCTTGGTGCTTTCAGGGGAACTGTGTGGTTGGTATGTGAAGTCGGTCGGACATGGAGGGAAACTGAACCTTTTGTTTTCTGCTCCCTGGAGGATGAGGGCTTGTTTCTCCTCCTCCAGATCTGGCCTTTCCTGGGCCACCACGATTCCCAGCAGCTGGTCCTGGATGCCCTCAGGGGTAATCATGAAGTTCAGCAGTGTCACCTGCATCACATTCAGAAGACAGAGAGTTTTACACACTACCAAGAAGCCATAATAAGCAGGTTCTAACCTGACTGCAGGTTAAATCCGACACAGTTGCTCATATTTTCTCTCTCTCATCTTTATTATGAGAAAACAACATTGATAAGTTGAGGAACCATCAGATAAAAGAAAGTATATTATTTATAGTGGGGATTGAAGGGATGAACGTGCCTCCTCCCATGTTTTAGTGTTGATTTGAATAGTTTCCTGTCTATGTTTGCTCCGTACAAATATGGGTACTAACTAGTTACTTGGTAACTTGAGGTAACTTGAGTACATTTTTGACAAAAATGTACTGTAAAAAAAAGATTTTTTTTTCTCTATATGTTTTACTTTTACATGAGAGCTAAAGTAAAAGTATTATATTAAAATGAGTGCTCCTTTTTGGTACAAAAGCTTACTTTATATCTGTTGAAGCAACCATAACTTCCAAAAAAGTTTAAAAATAATCCACTTTGTTTCCAAGTTTAAAGACGTTTCGCTTCCCTTCTTCTTCTCCCCCGTCTCCAAACTTAGAAGCAAAGTCCAGTGGATTGTTTTTGAACTTTTTTGGAAGTTATGGTTGCTTCATCAGATATAAAGTAAGCTTTTGTACCAAATGATCATATGATCACATGACCTGGATTACTGAGAATCTTCACCAGCATAAGAAACCGTAAGATTTTGAGGTGATGTATAAAATGGTCAAATGTATAAATGATCTTCTGTCAGAAATGTTTTCATAAGCTTTATGTAAAAGAAAACCCAAAAGAAAATGGATTAGGAAGATTGATTGTTTTGAATTATTGTATAATTTGTTTATAAAATATTGAAACAATCAAAAAGTGAGAAACAAATGTTCATTATCAAATTCATTTCATTAAAATATATAGAAAAGGAGAGCAGTTCCTTTTTCAATTCCTCATTGCCCCGGCAATAAAAAAAAAAAAAAAAATAAAAAATATATATATATAAAAAATATAAATATATATATATATATATAAGAGCTTTTATGTCATTTTTTTCCCTTTTGGGCTGTTTTAGCAGGTCTGCTTAAGAGCAATATCACAAAACCTCACTAAGCAGACTTTATTCTATAAACAAACAAACAGGTTTAAAAAGAAATAACTTAAAAAAAGAAATAATATGTATGGGCGAAATTATTTTAATCCAAAGTAGAAGGATGAAACTTCTGTGACAATCCTGTCATCAATAGAGCTAAAGATGCACCTGTTCACTATGCAGCTTGATACTCCGTGTGAAGTTTTTTTTTTTTTTTTGCTATGATCAGAGAGGTTTGCTCTGATTGGTGCAGACAGGACTTATGATTTCTGATTCAGAAATCCAAACTAATTTTATTTAATTAAATTTTTTTTTTGCAGGGCAGCCGCAGCACCATTCTGAACCTGTGGAGCAAGTTTTTGCTATTTAGTTTTACAAATGGTTCTCATATAGGGCAAATCAATTAGTACTTTTATACAACGTGTATTTACATTGCATAAAGTATGAATCATCATATTTCTTAAAATTGACGTGATAACATAACATCTTTTGATTAGTGTTAGGACTCCAGTCTGTGTGGTAAGTTGTGTGTTTTGTGTGTTTGTCTTCCTTCCTCCACCAGGAGGGCGTCTGGTTCTGATTCGCCTCCTCACACACCTGCAAGGGGTTCCCTTGTTAATGGAGTGCTCTTAAAGCTACAGTGTGTAATAATTACAGGGATATACAGTCAGAAATGTGGGGTCATATATATACATAACGTTATGTTATTTATCATCATCTACGAGCTCAGCCTCTTAACCTTAATATTTTATGGATTTGCCTTATAATTCGTTATTTATAATTACATAGGGCGGGTCTCGCAGCCATGGAGGAGACATCTTTGGCGCTACGGCGGCGCCAGAGCCAACAAACTAGCGATTTCGCGAGATAAGCCCATTATTTTCGAAAGTAACTACGGCAAGTTGAGAGAGATGAACTGAGACAGTACTGAACAATGGATGGCAGTATTATGCCTGAGAATACTATCTGTAAGCAGTTATCTATGTAAACAAACCTCATCACTTGAGAAGGTAGGTGATGCGGGACGTCGTGGAAGACATTTTTGTCCCGTAACGCTCGGGCCGTACTGTTGGGGGGGAGGTGGGGGGAGATGTTCATGTTGCTGCAGTCTGCAGTCTGGACGCTAGGATAGCTGCGCTAAAAATTACACACACTGTAGCTTTAAGCTGCTGACTGCCACTACCCTCGACGCCAGAGTGTTTGCCAGTTTTAGGTACTCTAGCCAAGCTGAGCTTCACTGAGTCAAACTGAGTTTTTTTGTCAACCCTGAGTCTTAACATTGTTGTTTTGTTTTTGCCCTCGGCAGGAAGTCATCCGGCAAACTGGATTTTTCGGACCTTCTCTACCTGGAAGGATCAACTGAGCTTCAAACTGAGGCTGGTGATACAAACCGGAGGTTTGGATCCACTTTCCCCGAGGAATCGCGAGCTTTCTACACTGAGCGCAAGGGATTCATCTGCACCTACAGTCCGTTCAAGTACCGCAGGGAATCTGAGTGGCAGTCCGGCTCTTTCTCCTGTTTATCTACATAAGCAACTGCATTCTGGGTAACCCTGTCCGCCCTCCACCTTATGAGACACAAACACGAGCACACTCCTCCCCTACTGGAGTCTAAGAGTCAACCAATTCTCTGGAAACGCGTGAGTCCGCCTACCTTTCCCTCCCTCTTCTGCCCCTCGATCATTCTCCCACTGAACCTGAACTAACTGCAGTGTCTTCCCCGCACCTTTCAGTTCCGGCTGAGCAGTGTTCAGAGCAACACTGGAATCTCCACAAAAACTTCTCAATAAAACCTGTTAAACTTTTCCCCTTGTCTCTCTGGACTGGTTTATCTGCATGTGGGTCCGAAGTTCTAGACAAAATCATGACAATTAGCCGTTTTAGTGACAAACTTTGAAACTTTGAAATTGTCTGTCTGCAAAACTTTCTAAGGTGCTATTGAATGTTGTTTACTGGCACCACAACGTGATTCTAATGTTTTCTTTTACGTTTACTAAACTATTGTTACCTCCAAGCTCAAATCGAATGTTAAAAAAGTAGTAGAGAAATGTTAAATTTAAAAAGAAACTGCTTTTTTTTTCCTATATTATTTAATAGAGTTAGATACAAAGCGATCAATGCTTGTATTTTAATTGTTAGTTTCATGTAAAAAATTGAATGAATGATACAGAAATTCCGCTATCTGAATTTTTACTAGCAAATACATTGTTTAAATAACATAATTTGCACATAATGATCATTATGAATATTATTACTACCCTCTGTACACTTGTAATGCATATTTATATCCTGTATAGCACTTCTGGATAGATGCTAACTGCATTTCGTTGCTTGTACTTTGTGACAGTGCAATGACAATAAAGTTGAATTCTATTCTAATTCTATTCTAATTAAGCATGTTGGTCTGGTTTACTATATAATTTTAAATGGTAAATCAGATGCTATAATGAGCTACTCAGTATTTGAATAGCCTTTCATCAAATACTATGTTGTTCAAAAAATAAAAATATCGTCTTTATGAGGTAGTGCAAATTTTGTGAGTATCCCACCCACCTCTGGTTCTCTAAAAGAACTGGTCCATTTAGAAGAATATACTTTGGTATAAACTAGACATGCACAACAAAAGGAAGTTCCACATTTCTTCATCTTTTTGTAAAGGACTTAACCTTTCATGATGTGACCTTTTTTCCTCCCTAATGACCAAATTTTGCTGTTTTTCTTCAAACTAAATCAGCTGTGATGATCGAAGCAGTTCTAACAAAGAAGACCCATGATGCACTTTTTTTTAAGCCTTTAAATGTGTTGCAGCTCGAGTTGAAGCAGTGTTTCTAAGCACTTACCTGGAGGTTAAAAGCTTATAACTCCTCTCTAACCTAAATAACAAGTGTGCTTCTTTGGGATTTAATTCCATTTCTATCGATGCAGTGAGACCCACTCTGCTGGTGGTAACAACAAGGATCTCCTATAAATCTCCCGTTCATCCTTTTAACACATGCACCACCTTCCCTTGCGTTCCTGCATCCCTGATCCTAATAGAAGCTTCTCCGGAGGCTCAGGCCTCATGTGTTTGCAGCTATTGCTTTCCAATAGGGTTTAATGGGAGTAATAGCACCCCTGAAACTCTAATGCACTGTGGGCCAAAAAAAGATTTAGACAAAAATGGAAAAGAAAGGGACTGAGACAGTTATGAAAAATGAGCTGAATATCTAACAGCCGGCCATAAAGAGGCAAGCTCCTGCAAATAGATGCTTGATATGTGATCTTCCGTAATGCTTTTCAACCTCTTCCTTCTCTATAATGTAATTTCCCTAATGCTTCTTTTCCTAGAATAATTTTGTAGATTACAGGGGGAGGGGGGGACGATGATTAACTGTTTGACTTGGCTAAAAATGGGTCTTTTCAGTCAGTGGAATCAAATAATAGACAAAGTCAAGAGAAAAGAGACATTCTGAATTTTTCACCAAAACCACTTGCTAACACGAGGCTTATGATTGATAAAAACCATTGAGCAGAGCTTCAGATTGCATTATTTTTTTCCTTACAGCGGGAGGAAACATATATTTTGGAATGCAGTGGTCTGCAATGGAACCTCTCAGCGTCTATTTTTCTCTCCTTACTTTGTGTTAGATAAAAGGTTTTTGTGGTGGAACATCAATCCATAGTTCCTGCAGGACTAATGCAAAGCATGAAGTGCTGCAAAGGGCTCATTACTGCAGCGCTCACACCTGCTGCTAACAGCACCCATGTGCCGCCGGCATCAGGAAATGCCGCAGTGTTCTTTTATGGCGCGTGTAGGCGGAGGGAAATTTGTCTCATGTTGCTGAAAGCCAAGAACAAGTTTTGAGATAAACTTTATTATTTTTTTCATGCAATTACATTTCAAAAAAATTGTAGTACAGATTTGATCAAATTTTAAAATTAATTTGTTTAATTTTATTTTAAAAAAATTTACAAGTTTTATACCTTAATTGTTTTACATTTCTGCTTTTAGACGTGAGATTATTTTCAAATTGCATTTTACACATCACATGCTCTTCTCAGTGGCTGCTCAGTGGTGCAGTCTGTAGCACTGCTGCCTTGCAGCAAGAAGGTTGTGTGTTTGATTCCCGGCCCAGGGTCTTTCTACGTGCAGTTTGCATGTTCTCCCTGTGTGTGTGGGTTCTCTCCGGGTACTCTAGTTTCCTCTCAAAGTCCAAAAACATGACTGTTAGGTTCATTAGATTCTCTAAATTCCCCTTAGGTGTGAGTGTGAATGGTTGTTTGTCTCTTGCCACCTGTCCAGGGTGTATCTCGACTGGAGAAAGGCACCAGCACCCCTTGCGACCGCTTGGGACCGCTTGGGATAAGCGTGATGGAAAATGGATTGATGGATGGATGCTCTTCTCTTCATGCCCAATATAAATGCTTGCTCTTAACCAATGATTGTTGGCTAATGTCGATGCAGACCAATTGAAATGCATCTTTATTCCTCCCTCCAGAGGAAAGTCCGCCCCCAGAAATGAAGGGGATCTGATCTGTAAAATGCTATTTGAAAAGAATACAAATCGTAAAATTGAACCTGAAAAGCAGAAACAAAATGATTATATAAAATCAGTAAAACGTTTTTTGAAAAACTACAATTTGGTGAAATAGAATTTGCATGTTTTCAAAGCAAAAACAAGGCTTTGTTGGGCTACTGTAAAAAAAAAAACCCTTGAACTCAACGCCATTCCTGACATTTTGAATTGAAAAAAGCTTCCTGGATGGGAAGCGAAACATCTTCAGACTTGGAAACAAAGTCCAGTGGATTGTTTTAAATTTTCTTTGTTTGGAACAACTGTGAACTGGATGAAGAAATAGAATTTGAAGAAAGATAAAATCTGTGAAAAAGAACAAAGTTCTTCTCAAAAATGTTTTTGGAGTTAAACATCTTTCCATTTTCCTTTTAGAAAACATCGTTGGGCATTTTTGGGGTGAAGTGTGGAGGGACGTTTTGCAGCAGTGCATCAACATCAAACCAGCTGTACAAATGTTTCTATGTGTATCAATATTTGAGGAGTCCTACCTTCACTGAGATCTCAGGTAAATAGTGAGGATTGCGTAACTTTGTGGTGATATAGAAGCGGAAATCAGCAGCATACTCTATAGTTTTATCTCCCAGTCGGATGCACAGGGTCCCGCCCTGTTTGAAGGTCTTTTTGAGCAGGAGAGGCTCCAGGATGGGGTCCAGTTCTTCACCGACGTTCTCCAGCAGCACTGAAAGACAAAGATTCCTTTATGTTCACAGTTGTCAGGGGCTGCCACCCCCAAAATGGTGCTGTTGCACAATTTCAAATTGTTCCAGCCTGTGCAGTCAGACGGCGGGTAACAACAGCCTGCTTTCCCAACATCTCATTATTTTACTGGTTACCAAAATAATTTTTAAACAGTATGAGTCCAGGATTTATGTTGCTGCCACAGCTTTTGAAATTCTGTTCAATCTAAAAAAGCGAATCAAGAATATTTTTAAAAAGTTTGATATTTTTCAATCACTCTAGGAAGTGAGACTGATGTATTAAATAGTTTTATTAGACAAAGGGCATAATTTAAAGAATCCAAACCAGGAACCCTAACTTGCATGGAAAAAAGTGCATGCAATCAGTGGACAGGTTGTGGGTTATCTCCAGATATGTTCACATGGACACAGACTTCCCTTTCATCATCTGTTATTAAATCAATGCCTCCTTTATGGCCGCAATGACAACGGAACCGTTAACGTGCAATTTTGCGACTGACTTTAAAATAATAATAATAATTGAACTTTATTGATCTCATATTGGAGAAATTTCCAATTTTTAAGATGAACCATAACATTAAGCTGATTTTAACATCTGCTAAGGTATTCCAATCAAATTTAAAATGCAGAGAAGTTACATTTATTGCATAAGAAGTAGTGATAGTGATATTTGTTAATAATTGTTTTTATTAAAGCAAATGGTAAGACAATCACAATAAGGAACATTAAAATCGCTTTTTTTTTTTGGATAAACATATTTATGCAGGTATAACTTCTAAAGGCCCGTCCACCGCAGTCAAAGCGAACACTAAGCGCTAATATTTTTCCAGAGCGTTTGTCGTAAAGGCGAGGCGTAAAATAAATGTGATCGATCACACGCAATGAGCCACATGAAAACGCTGCAAAATAATATGCCAGGCCTGTAAGTGGCGGCTGTGGTGCCAAAAGCAAAATAGGTGAAAATGTTGAGCATGCGCACTAATATTTATATGGTTGCCCTGCGGGTCCATTTTCGTGGTTAAGTCAAATTCAGGTGCTGAACATATGTAGGTCGATATTGCTCTGTTCTACACACCTGGAGATATTCCAGAAAGAAGAAGATTCTGTTGTAAGCCCGACAGCGGTGAGTAGCAGTAGCAGCAGCAGGCGCCATTGCATTGTTGTGAGATACTGTATGCGCGCATTTGTGTTTAGCAGAGGCGACGCTATGAATGCGCATGCGTGTAAAAATGCGGTTAGAAGCGTATTAAAAAGATGGAAACACGCCAGCATTTCAAAATCTTCCCACTCTGAAGGCTGAATAAAAAAATTGTTTACAGACCCAGCTTTGCCGACTTCAGCGTATGGATGAGGGAGGCTGGTTTGTGAAAATAATTCCATGCGTTTAGGCCACTGGGTTTGACTTCGTGGTGGACGGGGCCTAATATATACACATACAGTACAAATGTTGAAATAGTCACACCTACTACATAAATACAATAAAAACAAAACAAAATAAGAACAATAAAAGAAGAGATCAAAACACCCCATTCCCACCCTGTCTCAGCCCGACATGTTCAGCATAAGAAATAAAATATATAATAATAATAGGAAAAACATCAGCCAAATGCAGCAACAGGCACATATGTTTAGTTAGGTAGGAGCTCCAAATTTGAAAAATAAGAAAGAAAACTCTGCCATCTTTGGAAAAAAATATGTCTGTACATCCTCTCATTGTATATTTAATTTTTCTCAGTTTGAGAAAAAACTCCATGTCCTT
>JAGKQL010000062.1:31362770-31389273 GCA_018398635.1 Cyprinodon brontotheroides
AAAAAAAAAAGTAGTTTAAGTATAAAATGAAATGAAAAGAAGCTAACCCTTGCATTAAAATTGGAGATGAGTGGTTATTTAATGCAGAGATATATCGATGCCTGAAAATAAAGCTGTGTTTCTATGTTTGGTTGGCATGTCACAAAGATCGTTTTAGGATCTGCAAATTGACTCAACCTCTAAAGGGCGGCATACCTCTCCCTAATAAGCAGAAAGATAGCTACAGTTCTGCTAATAAAGGTTATGCTGTCAAACATTCCACTGTAAAAAAATAAAAAAAGCTTCTCATAGGTAGTGGGAGCCAAATCTTCACTAATAAAACATCTTTGTTGGTGAGCAGATTATTGCATAAGACATGAAACAAAAAATCCCAACAAAGGGATATGTTTGATGCAATCCCAAAAAGAAAAATTAAAACAACAAAAAATCAGCAGGGATTCTGTAGATTGTGAATTAGGTTTAGCAGCGCTACAGTGCATCCTGTGGCTAAAAAGCTGATTAATTCAGCGCTTTGATAATGAATGGCTGAGAAACATCGCAGAGAAGGTTGAAAGGCATTCATCAGTGCAGTGTTTCACAGGGAGATAATAGCACTGTAACACCAGAACCTTTGCAAGAGAGAAAAAAAACAATGATGAAGACGAATATTTAGATGTTATTTAGGTAGAAATATAGATTAGCATGAACGCTTTTCAGGTTATAAAATAAAAACTATGTCGGATTTTTCTAATATTGAGTCCAAACTAATTGCAGCTAAGAGCCAAACTATAAATAATTTAGTGTCATGTTTTATTGTTGAAATCTAAATACTACAATTCCCCTTTTCTGTTGTTTTTTAGTATCTTCCTGTGACAAGGGTGTTTTTTCTTATTTCTAAATTAAAGGAGAAGTCCGGTCATATTTAGAATTCAAAATTTTGAAAGTACTTTAAAGGGGTCATAGATTACAAAACTGTGTTTCATTGTCATAGATGAATAACCAGAGTTCAGTGGGTGAAACGGACGTACAGAGAAGTTCAAACCCCATCGACGCCTCCTTTCTCTGCTAATCTCACAATTCTAAACTTCCACCATAAAACGGGTGAATCCAAACGAAGCCCCGAGTTGATGTAAACTCTGGGATGTGTCCTTATTTGGTTCTGGCCTGTACTTATGTAACGCCCCGAAACATACAGACTAGTCCACTGGTTCACTGACCGGACCGTCACCGGGTCAGGTTCGGTTTCTCCCGCTGGCTCCCTGTCCCCGTCCGCCGGCGTTCCTGGACCAGCCCCGGAGCTTATGCCTCAGTTCGAATACCCGGTGTGTTTCGACTACCTGCTGCACTGTAGTCGAAGAAAAAATCCCGGACGATTTTGAAATTCCCCCCGAGAAATCTTTTTATGAAAAGTAGGACATGTCCGGGAAAAAGAGGACGTCTGGTCACCCTACCATATCAACAGTTTTGATGTTTCAGTGAGTGATTGCTTGTTGCTATGATGCATCTTTGTTCGGCAGCTTTGCTTCTGTCTGTACCTCCAATAACCTTTATGGTCAGTATTTCTAGGCGTAGCCAAGGGCTGGAGGGGGTCTAGTTTGCGGACCAGTGGATCTCATTCCTGCTTTTTTGTGGAAATCATGGTTCTGCTGGCTCCCACCTGTCAAAGACATATAGCATGACTGAGGCGGTTCTCAGCTGAGTGTGAAGCAACCAGGATGAGAATTAGTCCGAGGTATCGGATCTCGACGGGAAAAAGGAGTGTTTTCACTATGACTGCTGTGAATGCGACCCGTCCCGCATCAGAGAAGAAAAGCAGTACGAATACAAACTATTTAAACATTTTTACAACTACTATGTGTTTACTAAGTAATTTTATGACTTTATTTTCATGTTATAACAACTTTATTCTTGTACTGTAATAACTTTATGTTCATAATTGTATTACTATATTCTTCAATATTTTACACTTTCATGATATTACTACTTTATTTTTGTAATATTGAGCATTTAGTATTGTAGAACAAGCAAATAACTTTGTTCTCTTAAGTTCATGTTTTGTAGTAATAAAAAACAATAAAAAGTTACTTCAATGAAAGGGAATGCATCAAATTAAGGATGAACGTTTTAGAAATATTCTTCATTCTCTTATATTTTTCTATATTTTGCAAAAACAAGATAAGTTTCAGGATGGCAGGCTGCATTTCTTTCAAGAAAACTGGACACACAGTCTTATTACTATTAAGTGCGGTTCTGTGGATACAAACCTCCAACCAGGAGCAAATATAGTTTTCACTCATGCTGTTAATTGTTGCTTGGTCATGAAACTCATCCATCATGCAGTCCATCAGATTCATCAGGGACTTCACCAGATTGGTGTCGGAGGTCGGGGACAGCTCCTGCAGCAGGACAAGGAGAGACGACACTATTAAAAACCTCCTACACGCCTCCTGCCTGGGCATCCATCAGAAAGTTTAGATATTTGACTAAAATCATCACAGGGTTTGTAACTGCAGCACCTTGGTTGCTTTTCGTATGAGTTGCAGGCAGGCAGGCAGTGTGCGGTCAAACAGGGCGGTGATGAGGGTTTTGTGCGAATCATTGACTGCAGCTGGCAGAGTGTTGAGCCAAGACAGCATGAGGGGTCTCCAGCCAAGCATGTGGGGCTCCAAGTAGATCATACCGCAGCGAGACACCTGCCAGTAACACACTTTAGGAAGAACAACACCTCTGCAACACTACTTCATACCTCCTAAACATTCATTTGTTGAAGAAAACAGAACTGAAATGGAGAGTTAGAGAAAGGAAAAATGTCTTTATGTAAACCTGGATTATAGGTGCTGAAGTGCAGCACAGTGCAGCTCGCATTCAGTGTAATAATCAATAATTTAGTATTACAATAAGCCAGACCTCACAGCTGCATACATAACCAGAAATAAACAGTTGTGCGGAGAGATGGGTGAAGACATGAAGAAGAAGAGAGGATGCAAATATGGCCCCAGAACAAACGAGCAGAAGCACATGAATATTTAAGATAAAGTAAAAGAAGAAAAGCAAGGAAAAAACAGATCAATAGGCGAGAAAAGCTGCTGTGCACCGACTGCAGAGAGTTTATAGATTAAAAACATTCTCCCACCTCTGCAGTCATAAATAAAATGAACAGATTCCAGACTTAAAAGGGCCACAAACAGGTATGACTGATAAAAACACAGATGCATCCTTTGAAGGAATCTGTGTATCACAACCAAAAGCCTGAGCTGATGCCTCACCTCAAAGAAACAGTCTGAAGAGCACAGTTATGTAACCTGTATTGGAAATGCCTGCTTTTCAGAGGAATGCAGAACTGCTTCACCCCTGTGCTCTGAGGCTTTGACAGCTGGAAGCAGTTTATCAGGCCTTTGCTTG
Organism: Cyprinodon brontotheroides; assembly: GCA_018398635.1. Taxonomy (NCBI): domain Eukaryota; kingdom Metazoa; phylum Chordata; class Actinopteri; order Cyprinodontiformes; family Cyprinodontidae; genus Cyprinodon; species Cyprinodon brontotheroides. The sequence continues at coordinate 31,366,152 of JAGKQL010000062.1, forward strand.
TAATAATTTGCAGAGTTAAAGGAGAGCCGATACACAGACAGACAGCAGAGTACAGGAATCAGGTGATTCACCAAAAAAGACAACATCTTATAGGTATGAGAGACGAGAAGAGGAGGGCAGGCAATGAGCTGAAGTTAAAGGAGATACTGAGAAGAATTTGCTGACAAGAGAAAAGCAGAAACACGGAAAGCAGACTAGTCACAAAACAGAACTACTTAACACAAGAAAGACTGAAGATACAAAACAAAAGGTAACTAAGGAAAACAAGAGGTAAACAGAACTCAGAGCTTTAGGGTATCCAAAGCTATGTTGTAAAAATAGACTTTATTTGTGAAATATTTATTTGCAATGTAAATACAATACAGTAAAAATACTGTAAGCACACATGGACGTCACCATGTTGTTTACGCTACAATGCATTCTGAGTAAATGACGCATGCTAGCTTTGGTAGCACTAGCTCCACCCAGCCAAAACTGCAATGAGTCACGTTAAACCTTTTTAATTTCAACCAAGTAAAATTGTAGCCTTGTGAGACCATCCTGATCTCGCGAGCTTTCAAGGTTTCACTCGCAAATCAGTCTGGAGACTCTCCGTTAAAGAAAATTTGGAGCTGTTCACCAAACGAACGTCCAATCAGCGTTTGCTTTGAGGCGGGTTGAGGTGTGACGCAACGAGAAGCGCGACAGTTCAGTCTAAAGAACATGGCGGCTTCAGCCGATGAAACTAGTGTTAGCGTGGCTATCGAGCAAGTTTTATCGGAATTACAGAGTATTTCTTCACTGAAAGAAGAGCAAAACACTGCTCTGGAGGCTTTTCTCAGAGGAAAAGATGTTTTTGCTCTTCTCCCGGTTTCAGCAAGAGTAGCCTGGCTTGTGGTTGTGTTTTCGTCGTCGTTCTGTTAGTACGTCATATGCTTCGTTGATCTGATTGGTTTATTTGGCCCGTCTATCACCAACATAGGCCAATCAGCTAACCAGTATTTTCGCCCCTTCCCAAAATTAGTTCAACTGAAGGTTTCCAGATGGATATGCGGAGCAAATCCATCTGGCGGTGTCAGGTTAGTAAATTGATAAGAATGTAGAAATCAGAGGTGGCGGGGATGAGGAGGACCAAATGGTGAAAGAAGTTACAGTAGAGTTGGCTGAAGAAGCTGGTGTTTGTGCGGCTGCTGCTAAAAGATGCTAACCCAGCTATGCCACAAAGACTTCCAGTTTCCAACCAAGGCTTTTTTACACTTAGCATGGAGATCAAAACATTTATTCAGATATATTAGAAAAATGGGCTGTGTGGTGGAACAATGTGTAGCACTGTTGCCTTTTAGCAAGAAGGATCCGGGTTAGATTTGCAGGCCAGTGTAAGTATCAGATCTGCATGGGTCCTGTTTCATGCAAGTGACCCTACGCTACATGATCGGGTGAACATTGCCACATGATGTAAAACATTGTGGTTACCCAGACAACTATAATAACATCACGCAGCATCAGTCGGGAGTCGGGAGCATCTGTAGCTTTAGCGTGTCTCATGACCGATTAAGTTTTACCTGATCGATAACAACAACAAAAAAGTAACTACAAGATATAAAGGGGGAGAGCTGTTAAACACTGTGGCTAGCTGTGTTCAGTAGCTAACAGGTTAGTCTCTATTAGCTTGGTCAGTTAGCCACATTAAGCTTCACTACTTTTAAATTTGTGTCAAAAACAACGTTTTCTACAAGTAGAATAACAAAAAACAAAAGTCATTTTTATGATGTTCCAATTGTTCTCCTCTGTCCTCAGATCATAATCAAAAGAATGAAAATAAGCTGAGACTTTTTTTGTTAGGTTTATTCAATGATGATATTAAAATTAATGTCTGTGTGTGCTTATGAAACATTTGAGCAAGTAGATGCTTCACTTTGTCTTGTGATTCAGTCGTGGAGCATCCTGGCTTATGACCTGATCAACTGTCCTGTCAGAACAATACTCTGTTTGTAACCATGTGTTATGTTCTGTTAATAAAGCGCTCTGCAGAGGAGGTCCGAGGGAGAGAGAGTGTTGGGTGCAGCTCTGTCTCCCCTTCCTGCAGGAAGCTGTGTTTGAAAATCCCTCAGAATGTATTTCAGTTCTTCTTTTACAAACCTACATTTTTGAACCCAACAGTCACCTTTGTTAAATGGCAGAGCTCAGTCTGTCTTAGAAGGTATTACTTTCTTGAAGATTGACAATGATTGCTTTTATACTGTTGGCTACGTTAGACCGCCAATGAAATGTAAAATAATAGTAAATATAGGTAATATTTTGTTAAGACTACAAAAGAGATCTGATCCTCAAGAAACGGGTGCAATACAGTTTGCCCGAGTGGAGTTGCCATATGTTGACATCATAAGAGGGGGTACCCGAGCAGATCTGGTACCTACACCAGGCATGTTCTCCACTTGCTTAAGGTATTCCAGGTACTCCTGCTTAACACAAGAATGATTGAAGATACAACACCAAGGTGTCAAAGAAATTCAAAGACAGGAGTGAAAGGAAAAGTGCTTTAAGGGATCTAAAGGTAGGTTGTAACAATAGACTCCAGGATATTAGAATGATGTATTACGACAACTTATAGATGCTTTCCTGTCACCTTAAACAGTTATTTATTATTTCACTATTTGATTTTTATTTTACATTAGCTTCTCCTAATGGTGTTAGCTCTAGCTAATATAGTAAACCATAGATCACAAGCCAATCAGAAGAGGCTGCGACGCCGTGTGGCGTTGTCTAAATTTACACTAGTCAAATGTAATACAGTAGAAAACAACTCTGTTAATGCTAGCCGTACTGTGTTCATTCAGTAGTTTCCAGACCTAACCGTGTCATTCAGCCTTTCCAGGTCTAATCGTGTCATCTACCCAGCACTCAAGGGTACGCAGGTGAAAAAAATGGTGACCTCCATTGATGAAAAATATAACAAAGGATATTTAATTTGTGAAGTAAATATCAGTTTCTAAGTATCACAAATGGCCATTATGGGAAATGATCCTTTTAAAAGAATGTAGATTACCAAAAGTAGTTCATATAACCTGAACTACTGAGGTCTACAGAGAAACCAAATACCTGAACGGCCTTAATAAAGCTACAAAATAACCATACATTTGTTTAGCTTATGCAATTGCTGGAGGTTTTCAACAGCGATTTGCAACTTAACAGAAATATTATTTAAATTAACTTAAAAAAACTGCAGTTTGCATGACCACAAGGCATAATGTGCTTCGAGTGAACACAGATAAAACCTGCATCCCCGGTAAATGTAATTCTCACCGTGGCTGGAGATGCCACCTCCAGATCCATCGGCTCAAAGATGAGGTTCATTTGAGGCGACATCTGAATAATTTCCCCACTCATCAGACACAACTTCTTGTTGTCATCCAGCACTGTGTTCATGTTCTCGATCCACACTGCATCGACTGGACCATCGAAGACCAGCCATTTCCTGTCAGGGCTCTAATGGAAAAGAGAGGAGACTTCAACTTCAGCTTGTAACACCATAAGCACTGTGATTTATTGGAGTCAACTAGAGGAATGCTTCCTGAGCTTTATTTAGACCACAAAGGGTCAAACTTATACAAACAAAGGCATTTCCAAAACATTTTAATACCTGCTCTGGGGGTTCTATAAAGTTATTTTACTGGACAAGGCGTTCCACTTCTGGTCAGTGACTATGATTGAGCTTATGGCAGCTTATTTTTTTAAATAATTTGCGACAGCAGGTATTTGCGCCCAGAATAATGGGATACTTCAAGAAACTAGGGTAAGATCTCAGAAGGATATGAAGAGCATGTAATTGATTTCGGAGCCCATAGGGTGGACATGGAGGTCAGCTGGAGGTTCTTCATGTGGGTCCTAGCAGGAGAGTTTTAGCTGACTGGCTGAACTTACTAGTTTGCTTGGGTGTGTTGTTACTGCTTCAGTAAGACTGAAGGGAATTATGATAATCAGAAACATAAAGGAACAAAATAGGCACATGCTTGCCATAAAATGGAAACTGCTGGAATACCAGTGTAACATCCATAGTGAAACCAGTTCAACACCCCATACCAGAATTTTGCAACTAAAGGCTTGGTTATGCTTGATGCACTTATGTTTTTCTTGACAAACACAATGTCTCCAGGGGAGCATATACAGCGCAGATTGCAAGCTTGCAACACAACATTAAACGTAGAAGCAGAAAATGCAGCTGTGTCCAAGGTTTTCAAAGTCTCTTCCTAGAATCCAAGACTGACTATAGTTTCTTTCCGATACTTTTTATCAGTCTGTTGATAGTGGTAACATTTATGGGCTAAATCATAACATGTCTCTGTATGTTATTTTTTCCCCCCAGCGTATTTATCATCATTACATTGTCACAAGTACAGAGGAAAGAAATTAACTCTCTGCATATTACCCATTCCCTTGGGGAGCAGTGGGGTGCCATTGTGCGGCAACTGGGGAGCAGTGTGGGGTTAAGGGTCTTACTCAGGGACCCAGAGTGGCAGTCCGTGGGAGTGGGGCTGGAACTCAAAGCCTAAGAATCCCAACACAATGCCCTAACCACTAGGCCATCTTCACCCAAAGCAGGCATTAGCATGAAGGGTCTTGCCTAAGGACTCAGACTAGCAGCTCATTCCCCCCAGCTAGGATACAAACCCAGGCTTCCTGTTTGCAGGATGGGGGACTTATTACTTGAGCTAATGGTGAACTAGACAGCCACTGTTCGTCCACCACAAATTTTTGCAAAGCCTCACCGGTACTGTTGTCTGTCCACCATGTTTTTTCTGCACAGAGCTGTCCATGTAGTTACAAATTTTCGTAGATGCACAGTGAGGTAATTCTGGCCATGCGGATTCCAGATTAAGAGGCTCACGGACGCATTAACCATAAAGCAGGCTGAAGAAAGAAGGTAAAAAACTTACGGTGACTCCTTCATGCTGGTCTTGAATCTGCAAGGAGTTAGGTTTGGTTTATGCTTGACACATTTTCCAGGCCCAATTACGTCAATTTTTCCTTTTATGCCCTTCTGAAGAAAATTTCTACATGGAGTAACTAAGGATCCGTGTGAGGGTTCGTAGATGTGAGCATTTGGAGACCTTTGGTGATTTTGCCCATAAATATCACCACTATCAACAAATTGTGGAAAAACTCCAGGAAAGAAATGACTGTCGCTCTTGAAAGGCTTTGATAAAGTTCTAAACGACTGTGTTTTCTTCTTCCTCGTGAAATGTGGTGTCCGTTTATCAATGGGAAGCTTTCAAAGCTCAGAAACAACTGTCAGACAGGGAGATGGTAGCATCATGCTGTGGGACCGCCCTCCAACTGAAGGTACTGTTGCATTAAAATCAACCAGTTTGAATGGGATCTTCCAATTAAGCCAAGAGGAGTGGTCAAACATCCAACCAACATGATGGAAGAAGTTTTTGATGTCTATAAAAAGTCTGGTTGAGAAGAAACTTCTTAAGTAAATATTCATTGGGACCTATGACTAATCGGATAGTAAGGGTCAGCCAATGAGGAGCCGCATGATAGCCTCAATGATTAAAGGTTAAATGTTTTATGGACTGTGTATTTTTACCCCAATGTTATTTCTGCTAAAGACTGAGTTTTTGAGCTTAAGTGTCAACTTTTAAAGAGCTTATCAGTGTAATTTGACTTCTACAGCTCTGGAGAATGATGCATATCCAACAAGGTGGGGCTCCAGTCTTTCATTACCATCAAACCTTCCCCGCTCTTTCTCAAACAGGAATGGCCGTGCAGACTTTCAAACACACATTTTACCTCCTGTGAATTCTAAACAAGGCGATGGCTGTTTGCTGACGGATGGAAACGCACACCTAATGAGAGATAATAGGAGCTGACAGGAGTGGTTGATTCTCTGCCAGACAAGAACGGCACCTTAAATTAATGGGTTATAATTTAAACAAATGGGCTTGGCAGCACTGGGCCATCTGGGGCTGGAGAGAGACGTGATTACAGTATGTTGTGATACGATAATCTAACAAAAAGTCTGCATATAAGGAATATAACTCACTGCTGCTTCTGACTCCAGATAAACAGACGTTAAACAATTTAGGAAAAAGATGCTGCAGTCAGTGAAAGCAAACAGATTTCTCTTAGTAGGGGAAAATTAATTTTTTTTAAATGACTTTAGAAAGATTTTTTTCTTTTATGTTTTTGTTCCAACGTTAAGAGCCGTCGCTCGTCATCCTGCCTGAAACAAAGAACAAGTTGCAAAAATGACAACCGAATATCAGAAAATTCTTTTTAAGTGACAAGTTCATTCGAGAACAATTCATGAAGAGAGCAAGGAAATGATTTTCCATCATCTCCACCACAATCTGCAAAGCGCCTGCCTACCCTGCAGATCTGGCAAATGAAAGAGTTGTTAGAGATCAAATTTTAACAAGACAACCAAACGTTTCTATTGTTCAGCCGTCATAGCAGACGTTCTTTCACCCAGATTCTTTTTAATTAAAATGTCAACTGTTTCAAACAATAATCTATCCTGCTCTGATGTGGAGTTGGAGATCAGCCCATTCTCCTTGTGGGGCTGTGGTGGCTTTGGTGGAAATGGTAAAAATTCAGCAGCAGCTGCTCAGGCTCGGTGTGATTCAGTTCTGAATTGCTCATTATAAAGGAATCATACTGTGTGATGCATCGACTGATTCTCCCTCGCTGCTGTACTCTGCCTGACAGAATCGTTGGCTGATCGTTTACCGCCAGCAAACATTTGCAATCAGAGCTTGGCGGCCTTCAGGCATCACAGAAAATGTAAAAATGATACTAAAACAAATCTGGGTGGAGAGCCACTCTACAAAGACTTTGTGTTGAGTAAATCAGCCATCTTTAGCATAGAGAAGCAGCAAACCAAAGTTATAGGTTTGGATCTCTTTATGGGAGATTGCTGCCTGGCACAACACTTGCTGCTTTAAACTTTGCAACAAGTGAGCATAGAAAGAATCCTGCATTTAAACTGTCTTTCTGAATTTGTCTCCTTTTGTTTATTTAGAGGAATATTTTTGTTAACTCAGCCTTTATCTGGGGCGACAGCGGTGTCGGGTGTAGGAGTTTTCCCTGAAATTGAAGGATTGTTGGTTCAAGCCCCAGCTTTCAGTGTTGTTGTGTCTTTGGGCAATCCACTTCACTTGCATTGTCTACTGATGGTGGTCAGAGGGCCCGGTGGCGCCAGTTTATGGCAGCCTCGCTTCTGTCAGTGAGTCTCAGGGCAGCTGTGGCTACAATGTAGCTTGCCACCGTGAGTGTGTGCGTGAACAGGTGAATGACTGAATGTAGTGTAAAGCGCTTTGGTTAAGTCTCCTGACTTGAAAAAGCGCTAAATTAGTACAGGCCATTTACCAGTTATCTAGAATGTCTTTGTCTTAGAAGAACATTCAGTTCAAATAGAAACAGCAATTAATTATAATTCATACAATATATTGTTTTAAAGCATTTTTGGGGGGATGTTTCCCTGGCTTTATGTACATAAGAGATGTTTAAGTAGGTTACTTAAATAAGAGGGTCCAGCATTGCCCACAGCATTGCTAGGATGAGCCGGTTTTACCTTGGACAAGGCGAAGTTTCGGTAGCTGATAGCCAGGATGCCATCGGACCACTCATGAGTGATGGGGTCAAAGCGGCCGTACAGCTCTCCCATGGTTATAGATTTGGGGTTTATTACTGTAATCTGGACCTTGTTCTCATCCATCAGACCCTAAAGTAACGAAAGATGTTTTTACATAGATAGAGCATCATAACCTGAAAACAAAAAGACAGAAAAAGGAGGAACAACAGATTCCTACAACAGTCCTGTTAATCTGCAAGTTACTTGGTTAACTCCTGCTGTGAAAACACTATGCTACTGTGGAAAGCAGCATAAACTGAAACTAAGATTAGGACACAGTCTGGAACACAAAGATAGTAATGAGATGGAAGAGGTGGAACTGGAAATGACAACAGGGGTAATGATTAATGTAGCGTTTCTCAGCAGCCCTTTATCTGTCTCCTCCACCTAACCATGTAAGTCCAATGGGCCGGATCTGCTTCTTTTTGTGCTTAGCAAATGTTTTCATTTGAGAAAAAAAAAATGTTTCAAATGCAGGCTTCAGGTATTATTTGTAACACTTTATTCTGAGTTCTGGTGAAGATTCTCAGTCATCCAGGTCATAGTCATTCCAAAAAGGTAAAAAAACAAACAAACAAAAAAAAAAAAATCCACTGGACTTTGTTTCCAAGTTTGAAGACATTTAGCTTTCGTGTTAGGTTAATTCAATGATGATTATAAAATTAATGTGTGTGCATATGAAACATTGAAGAAAGGAGAAGCTTCACTCTGTCTTGTGATTCAATCAGTGGAGCATTCTGTCTTATGACCTGATCAATTGTCCTGTCAGAAGAATATTCTGTTTTGTAACCCACCCCATGTGTTATGATCTGTTAATAAAAAGGCTCTCCAGAGGAGGTCCATCAGAGAGGGTTAGTGAGTTGGGTGTAGCTCTTTCTCCTTCTGCAGAAGCTGTTGAAAATCCCTTTCTGTTTGGACTCAGTCCCTCTTTTACGAACCTACATTTTTTAACCTAACACTTCCCATCCAGGAGGCTTTTAAATTCAAAATGTCAGAGTTAGTGTTGAGTTCCAGGCTTTATATTGCCCAAAAACTTGTTTTGGCCTAGAAAACATGCAAACTGAACGAGAAGAACGGGTCCGCCCCTTAGGAAAGGGGAATCATTTGGGTTCTTTGTTAGCTTGCACTACCCGATACTGGTCCATGCAAGGGAGGTCGTTAGGGGCAATTGTTGGTCTGGCTGACCAGGCAAGATGTTTTTGTTCCCTGCATGGTTGTGTAGGTTTTCTAAGCCTTAGAATCAAACTTGGAAACAAAGTCCGGCGGATTGTTTTTTAACTCTTTTGGAATGACTTTGTTCTGAAGTTTTAGGAATCAATAATTTGATGTTTGAAAGATTCAGGAGCTTCTTGACTGGAAATTCATTGTAACGCATTTATGTACAACATTTGATCGTTTAGAGCTTCAGAGAAAGTTTTAAACATTCCAATGACACCCTTTTTTCTCCACCCGCTACTGAAACAGCATCATACCTTTTCAAAGATGTCACAAAGAGCTGCAGCCAACACACGGTAGGCACTGGTTTTCCCTCCAAATGGTTCACCAACGATCATGAAGCCGTGCCTTACGATCATCATCTCGTAGATCTGCAGGATTTTCTCAGTGAAGAACTTGTTCAGTTGAAGGTTCATGAGTTGGCAGGTTTCCTTAATGGCCTCCATGAGAATGTGATAGTCCCGTTCTGGGACTTTAACACCCGGGAAGAGATCAGAGGTAATACCCTGGGATAAAAGAGATATTTATGACAGAACATTTTTATTTAGGCAGGGAATTAACAAAAAAATTGCATTGATCGTTGTAAAGGATAGATGGTGCCAAGAGGGAAAAAAACAGCAGGTTGACTTTAATTATATATATTTTATCAGACATTGTAAATAGATCATAAACCAGCATATTAAACGTATTTAATTTGTTATATATTGCACTGTATGTATGGAATAATTCATTAAATGATTCATTAAATCTCACTATGCTGTTAGACAAACACATTGCAAAAACTGATCTAAGAACAAGTAAAATTTTAATATATATATATTTGTCCTTAATTTGAGCAATTTAAGATGATCTGCCACAGGAATGAGTACTTTGCCCTTAAAATACGATTCTTTTTTCTTAATACAAACACAGATAATATTTAATTTTTAAATTGTCTTATCTCCACAAATCAAGGAAAATTAAACTTACTTCAAGGCAAATGTACTTGTTTGTATTTCTTTTTTTGTGGTGACACAATCATATTGGATGATAACTTGCTTAAAACATCGATGAGAAGCTATTTTATTACAGAGCTCTCCTCCAGGCATGTCTAAAATCAGCCCCCGAGAGCTGCTGTCCAGCAGGTTTTAGAGCTTTCGCTGTTTCATCTCTTTTAAAACTTTAAATGTCCCACATGTAATGATTAAAAAAATCAGGGATAGAAGAGTTTAAAGCTGGGCATACACTGCATGAGTTCTTGCACTTTTCAGGCCGATTTTCCAGTCGTGCAAAATTTTTTTCGATTGGGCCAACTTTCAGCCTCATGGTGTGTCCTGTGTCGCGTGTATGCGGGGGGTAACGAGGGGCGATCAGCCTCTCATGACCACTTCCTGATCAGGAATCAAAAGGTCAGGAGAAAATCAAACATGTTTGAATTTCAGTCGAACATTGTGAGGTGATTGTGGACAAATCCTGCTGTTGAATTAGAGCTACGAGCCAATTTACCAGAACCTCGAACAGTGTGCATGTACAAACAAAGGAGTTCTTCTTCTTCTTCCAGATTGATGAATTTGACCAGCACCATCTCTCAGCGGTGAGTCTGACGGGAGGTCTTTAGAAGTGCAGTGTGAGCAGGTAGATCGCATCAGAGCGTCAGGTCGTACAGTGTGAGAACCTGCATCATGAGCCGTGAACTTGTAAACCCTGTGGTTTTGTGGTACAGTTTGAGTTGTAAATGCGTGCTACCATTGAAAATATCTCACAGTGCATGCCCGGCTTAAGTCATACAGTGGGTTATCTCTAAACATCAGACAAGCACAGCAGACCCCACATGAACCGATTTCACCCAGACCACCTGTTTATCAGCTAGAATTCTGACCGTCAAAGACCTGTTAGTCCTACTTCAAAATGTCCATCTCCACTCCATTTTTTATCCTAAATTAGATTCACTTGTTTGAGGTAAAGCAGCTGCGCTAAAGACCACAATCCATCCCACACAATCGGTAAGAATCCAAATACTGGAGCATGCTTTGGTGACGCAGTGGTTAGCACACTCAACCCATGTATGGAAGCTGCTAGTCCTCGACGCTGGCTTAACCCATGTTCGAATCTGGCCTGTGGTCCCCGTGAGATGCGTTCGCCCTCCCTCTCTCATATACCCCTTCCTGTCAGCCTACTGCACATTAAAAAAAAAAACGACCCTCTAGTGCCTTAAAAAAAAAAATGAATCCAACTACTAACATGGCCAAGACCAAAGAGCTGTCCAAAGACACTAGAGACAAAATTGTACACCTCCAAAAGGCTTGAAAATGCTACGGGGAAATTGCCAAGCATCTTGTTGAAAAACTGTCCACTGTTGGAGCAATTATTTGAAAATGGAAGAAGCTATTACATGACTGTCAATCTCCATCAGACTGGGGCTCCATGGAAGCTCTCACCTTAAGGGGTCTCAATGAGAAATCAGCCCAGAACTACACAGGAGGACCTGAAAAGAGCTGAGACCTCCGTTTCCAAGGTTACTGATGGTAATACACTAAAACACATGGTTTGAAATCATGTATGGCACAGAAGTTTCCCCTGCTTAAACCAGCACATGCCAAGGCCTGTCTTAAATTTGCCAATGCCCATTTGGATGATCCAGAGGAGTCATGTGGTCAGATGAAACAAAAATAGAACATTTTGGTGATAATTCCAGTAACCAAGTTCGGATAAAGAATGATGAGTACCATCACAAGAACACCATCCCTATTGTGATGCATGGGGTTGGTGGCATCATGCTTAAGGGTTGTTTTTCTGTACATGGGACAGGGCAACTGCACTGTATGGTCGGATGACCGAGGCCATGCATTGTGAGATTTTGGGGAAAATCCTCCTTCTCTCGTTTAGAGCATTGAAGATGGATTGAGGCTGGGTCTTCCAACAAGACCTGAAGCACACAGCCAGGATAGCCAAGGAGTGGCTCTGGAAGAAGTATATCCAGGTTCTGGCGTGGCGTAGTGAGTCTCCAGATCTTTGAAAGGAGCTCAAACTCCATGTTTCTTAGCAACAGCCCAGAAACCTGACTGATCTAGAGAAGGTCTTTTTGGAAGAGTGGGCCAAAATCAAACATTCCCTCCTATAGGCACAGCTAGAGTGGGGTAAAACCCTGGACTGTAATTCAGTCCTCTGTGCCAAAGTTTAATTTGTTTCCAAGTATTATTTTGACTCTATAAATCCTGGTTTAGGCTGTTAAGATCATCTGCCTTTTCAATGACCTGATCTCTCTTCTCTTAGATTTAGAATTGTGATTAAGATAATCTGGTAGTATTGCTACATCATAGTGGAACTAGAGGCCTTGGAATACCATGAAAAAGTTCCTACAAATCTCTAATCAGCCTAAACAACTATAATCTAACACAACCTTTATTTTGACCGCTACAAAAATAAAATCAATTTAAACATATTTACAGGGGAGAAACGCCAGAAAAGGGTGCTGTATACGCACTGCACATTCACCTTGAGATGAAAGGGTTGGGGGTGTATGCAAACAAATAATGAATAAGCAAAGGGAACTGTTTTGATCCAAATCATGATAGATAGGCCTTGTGCATAGAGACTAAAGATGAAACAGGAGGAATTAACATGGACTGACATCAGCTACAGTGAAGTGCTCCATTAATCAAGAGAACGTGAGCTCAACACACCTCAAAAAGCTTCAGATCATGGGCCAGGAACTTTGGCAGATTGACATCGATGATGGATCTTAGCAACAGTGTGTCCTCGTTCTCGTCTGGAAAAGCCGACTGCAGGGAAGAAACATCCAGAGGAAGAGGCCACCAGAAGGAGAAAGGAGAAAAACAAGGGGGAGGAAGGAAAGAGGTATTATATGAGAAAGGCGTGTGACATAATAGAGAGAGGTCTGTAACAAAGAATAGACATGTATCACAAAGTAGACATTGTTACATTAAGAGATATGCAACAAGAAAACATGTCAGATGAACCGGGCGTTTGACACAGAACTGGTGCATCTAACTGGAGTCCACATGTAATCTGGAAGAGATGTGATATAAGTGATATGGAGCAAAATACATGCAAAGTCAAAATTCTGCAAGTAGCAAAAACTATTGAAAGGTAAGGAAAGCTGCAAACTGGCGCTGCATAATTAAAGTGACACAGCCAAATGGTGCATTTACAAAAAACACTTCTTGGGTGTCAAAAATGCCAAAATTGGAATGCTCTCTTCCTTGATGCCTACATAACAACCCATTATTCCTGCTTTTTTTTTTAAACCTTTGGAGATTAACCCCTATATATTTATTTATTCATATGCACACAGCTATGCAGAAACATAACAGCATGTAGTGTTAGAACATTAGTGTTCAGACTTAGCATACCTGTATTACCTCTACGTGTTGTATGGAAGACCTCCTATATACGTCCTTATTAAGAGTCTGGTTCATAGATATTAATTCATAGTAATATCTATACCTGTCTCTGAACATCCACCCTAACCCTTATATAGAGTATTTATATAGGGTTATACAGGGCAATATGAAAAAGAAGTGGACTCAAAATTTCCCACAATGCACGTTGAAAAGTAGTGTATATCCATGTGCATTTGATGAGTAGATGTATCCCAGAATGCTTTGCAAGAGTAAAGCACCATAGCATTTGTTTTGGGGTCAAGAAGGAACAAAATGGCGCTGACATCGTGCATGGAACCAGAAGAGTCACGCGATCAAAAGTAGTGATCATCTGTCTGAATGGTCAGTTAATTGAGTTCACTATAAAGTCCCTGCTATATATAGTGATTGAGAGGTTAGGGCGGACGTTCTGATACAGCCGGTGTTTTGGTTCTATAGGAGGTGATGATCGTCTCCCCCTTGTGGTCTGCAGCACTACTGTTTTCCCTTTGTATCTGTTTAGTGAGTTTAGATGGAATAGAAAACCCCTTTATTGCCCCACAATGGGCAAATTGTGGTGTTACAGCAGAACAAAATTATAGCAAAGGTGGAACTTAAAAGTAAATAAAAATAATAGAATAAGTGACAGTAAAAAACATAAAAAAAAATACTTTACTGTACAGTGTTTTTACAAAAATAAATACTGTGCATTTGAGGAATAAATCATCATTATACGGCTGTAGACATTTTTACGGTAATGTATATCTGAAAATAGCAGCAATGCCAGAGATGTGCAAAAATGAACGCAGCATGTTATGTAACTGACTGGGACAGAAACTGCGCAAAATTCAACATTAATTCAACAACTTATTGAGGGTTAACAGTGGTGGTTATGAAGTCTGCAGGGAGGAAGGATCTGTGATAACACTCCCTGGTGCATTTAGGCTGCAGCAGTCTGTCACTGAAGGAGCTCTCCAGTTCTGCAACAGCTTCATGAAAAATGTGTTTCTTGGTCACAACTTTCTGTTTTCTCGTCTAACTTAAAAATTTGCAGGAACTTTTAATTTGCTGTGAAATCAAAGCTTCTGCACCCCTTGGCCCCAGTATTAAGGAGATATGAGCAACAAACAAGGGGTTTGATGTGGGGGAAGCTGAAGGAGATGCATAAGGAGGCATTTAACATGATGGATAATCAGGATAATCTTACATGGAGGAGATGCATTACGTGTCTCATATAAACAGCAGCATCACTCAGAATGAAAGAAGTTTATTCTTGGGTCACACCTGACTAATTCCAAGTCCCAGAAAAGAGGAGATATTTTTCAGTTGCTAGGAAACCGAAACATCTTGGTGGATAAAAAGCATCAAATTTTGTTATTAGTTCATTTGCACTGAAAAATTCAGATTAGCTAAAAAATTAGAAGAAATTCCAGAAAGGATCTGACAAAAGCTGTAACTACAGTGAGATGGGTCTAAGAGCTGCATTAAAAATAAAGAGCTTGTATTTCCTCTGCTTTTTTAAGCATTAATTTTAAAAGTAATAAAGCTAAAACAGGGTAGGCCTAATTGTTTGGGTATATTTGCTAAAAGCCACAGATTTATATCCGGGGAGAAATAAAATTATAAAGACCAAGTGATAAGAAATCAGTTTGAGTGGAACTGCTGAACAAACCTTCAGGTTTCCTGCAGCGGTCAGCACAGATTTGACGGCTCTCATGCCGTAGTCATAGTGACTCTGTGAGGACAGCTGCTCCGAACACAGGCGATAAGTGGCCACGATTTTCACTGATAGAGGCCGCGGTGTCACAAAGCCACAGGAGTAGAGCACGATCTCTGCAATCATGGCGTAATCCGGCACCATCATAGCCACCGTCCTGAACAGAGCCTGGTATGAAAATATGGGTTGGGTTATAGGAGCACAGAAGCACAATCCAACAACTTCGACATATAAGTTGATGTAATAAACTTTAATGTTGAAATACAACAAAATACTTTAACTTAACAGCACCTTTCAACAAATTGAAATCTGGACAGGAGCTGAGATGTACCTTGAGGTTGTCTGGCAGCTCTGAGCGTCCAGCATAGCCAGGATTCATGGTGATGAATACAGCACATGAGGGGTCCAGTTCCAGTTCTGTCCCCTCAAAGATCAGGTTTTTAGTATGACCAGCAATCCCTGGACAAACGTGTGTGAAGTTAGCCTATACTGACAAGGCAAGGCAAGTTTATTGGCATAGCAAAATTTACTGGTGAAGGTTCTCAGTCATCCAGGTCATAGTCATTCCAAAAAAAAAAGTTAAAAAACAATCCACTGACTTTGTTTCCAAGTTTGAAGATGTTTCACTTCCCATCCAGGAAGCTTTTTCATTTCAAACTGTCAGAAATAGTGTTGAGTTTGAGGTTTTATACAGCAGCCCATCAAAGCCTTGTTTTTGTTTAGAAAACATGCAAATTGAAACGCACGGATGGGTCCACCACTGGAATGGGGGTCGTTTGGCTTCTTTTGTTAGCCTGCAATGCCCGATACCTGTCTATGTCTCTGAAAGGGGGATTGTTAAAGGGAATTGTTGGCCTGGCTGAACAGGCGAGGTCTTCTGTTTGCCTGTAAAGGGGTTGGGGCTGCAACACAATTGCTGCATTGCAGGTTTTTGAAAGCTAAAATCTTAAGCAGTTTCACTGCATCCTTGGATTAGGACTCTGAGCTACATATCTGATGTTTACTAGCAGGCTGGGTTGAAATTATATAAATGTGAACATGCCTCGAACTCAATGCTACTTCTGACATTTCTAATTAAAAAAGCTTCCTGGATGGGAAGCGAAACGTCTTCAAACTAGGAAACAAAGTCCAGTGGATTGTTTTTTTCAACTTTTTGACACTTCTAAAGTTCCATAAAGCTCAGTTTGGTTTGTTATAAAATGCATATCGTAATATTTAAATATGAAATATTGAAAAACCATTAAAAACTGTATATCCAGTGTTTAAACAACACATTTTGGCCTCAAACTGAACCCTGATTTTCATATTGAGGCTCTGTGAAAAACAAGTTTGTTTTCTATTATTGCTGGAGCGGATGTGCTCTTAGGTGAAGGCCTGTTCCCATCTTTATCAAATTTGTGCTATCTTGGATAAATGCAGCAAAAGCTCCAATCATCATTTGAAAAATATTTTATCTTTATTTAATGATTTGAAACATTTCAGGACATCAGCAAACTAAAAACAATGAATATAAAGAGACAAGATTTTTATCCCTGGACTGCAGTTAACCCAGTGACACTGAACCTTCACCGAACAATAATTAAGATTCTGTTTTACAGTCATAATCACTATAATGGCAGATGATTTACACTAAGACCTATTAGTTGAAATTCTAAAAAAATGTTCATTAAAATTGATCATATTTTAAATTATATATTTTAAATTTAGATGTTGCATTTCCCACATGTTACTAATTTATATAATGAGCCTTAATTGTTACACTGAGATACTGAAATCAATAAAGTAATGAGTACGGTATGTTTAATTATTAAAAAAATCTTACAAAAATCTTTGTTGAATGTTTCTATTCTTACAAAATACATGTAAAAATGTTCTTTTACTCACTTTAGGAGGTTACGAGTTTGGCTCTTTAAAATCTAGATTTAATCCAAAATGAAAAAAAGTAATAATTTAAGACTTTTACAAAGAGCAAACCCCTAAGGAATTCTAATTCTAACTGGAAAAAACATTCATGAATTTCTAAAAAGCAGCAGCAGTTTTAAGCGTTGGCTGAGGCATATTTAATGCACCTTTTAGATGTTGCGAGGAAATCATTAATAACCCAAAGCACATTCAGCTCTCTGCTGGGCGGCTGGAAACAAAGCTTTGTAGGAAGTTTTCTTGGCCAGACTACACAAAAAGCTTTTGCCTACAGTTGCCCTTCTTTGGAGATTAAAACCCACTTTTTTATGAGTGAAGCTTTGCCAAAACTTGTTGTTTTGGTCCACTGCCAGTTTCCCTCAGCTTGAGAAGGAAAGCAAAGCAAAAGGTTGAGAACAAACCTCTCTGAATGGTGAGAATCTGCTGGGCGACCACGGACAGCACCTCCAGGTCGATGCGGTTAAACTCGTCAAAGCAGGCCCAAGCTCCACAGGACAAAAGGCCCTGAGTTAACACACATACACTTTATTAAGATTTAGTCCAGCATAAAAAGAAAATGTCTGCATTTCTCTAAAGCCATCTTTTTTCATTATTTATTTAACTTATGGGGGCTGAGACCAGCACCCCTGAGCAGCGCTTTAAGGTAGGACGTATCAACAGATGAGGTCAGTGGTGTCAAAAGTAAACACATTTTTTACTTAAGTAGAAGTATAGATACTGCAGTTTAAAAACACTCTGGTAAAAGTTGGAAGTATCAGCTTGACCTCTTTACTCAAGTAAAAGTGAAAAAGTATATGCTCCAAAAACTACTTAAAGTATAAAAGTATAAAGTAACCTTAAAAAAACCAGCCAGATGAATATGAATTGAAAGCTCAATTTTAGAGTGAGGAGGGTCTTGTTGGTCTCCGCCTCCCGATACAGCTCTAAAAGCACCTGTATCCGACCTTTCAGACATTTCAACATCTTTTCACGAGACTCCCACATTTGTAGCATGGCATAGACAATTCACGTTAGCAGTTTGAAGAACATTTGCTTGTTTCTGATGATTTCCTTTAGCTAACCAATTGAGTGTTTGCGTTATACGACTCATCCAATCACACTAGTTTTCACTAGATGTGGATGGAGCCAATGATCTGCATTGGATGGAGCACATGGCCAGGAAATATATATTTAGAAACATTAAACCAGGGAACCAATTAAAATCAGCGGGATCCAAATAAAGAAAAATCATCAACCAGTAAGGTCCAGGAGACATTGTTAATGATCTGTTACTTTAAACAGAATTGAACACTGAAATAAAATTGGGTATTTATGCATCCATGTTATACGTTGTTAAATTTTGAAAAAATAAAAAAATAAAATAATATACAAATATGCCGAAAATTGCATCTTGTGCTATCTCCAGAGGAGTTGTCACTTAGCCTTGACTGCATTTTCTGTATATCCATCAGTAGTTAAAGGACAAGGGTCAGCAAATGCAAATTCTGCCTGTAAAACACTGGATCTGAAGCCTCATTTGGAGCTTTTAAACAGGCTTTTAAAAAAACTTTGATAATTTGCTGCTGTAATATTATAGATTATTTTTAGAATAAAAAGCTAGCAGATGTGATTAATCAAAAAATAACAGAAATACAATTATAGAGCATTCAGTATTGTAAGAAAAGCCCACACTGTTTCTGAATAAATATATATATTGTTAAGTTCTTGTTCCGTTTATGCCTCTTTCCTTGTAGTGGTGTGAAATGTGCCATGCTCCTTAATGCACCATAGCTATCTGACTTCTCGTGAATGCATCACACTGGTCTGTGAACCCTGTGCTGTGTAGATGTGCGTTTGATTTTCCGCTTAAGACAAAGCTTTGCCGTTTGAAAATCTCACGTCGGCTATCACGGTTTATTGTTGTGTGTGAATAACAAGAGACTAAAACAAATAAATCAGCCATACCTCGGACTAAATCTTTGGATTTAATGTTGTTCATAACACCTGTACTGGGGATGCATATCTCGGCAGGCATGAACTTTTCGGCATAACATCGGACCGAAGTCCGATAATCTGTGACCTCTGCATTATACCGAAGCCAAGAGTAACGATGTATGTGTGTGTTTAAAAAATGTAAGGAATAGAAAGTACAGATACTTGTGTGAAAATGTAAGGAGTAGAAGTACAGAAGTAGGAGGAAAAATAAGTAATGGAGTAAAGTATAGATACCTAATAAGGTATACTTAAGTACAGTAACAAAGTATTTGTACTACGTTATTTGACACCTCTGGATGAGGTATTTTATCGGAAAACTTTAGAATTAAACAGTGCAGCACGAAAGAAGTGTGAGTCATGTTTATAGACAGTTCTTAAAGGAAAGTCTGGTCACATTCAGAATACAAACCTCTGAAAGTACTTTAAATATGAAATTATTACATACTGTTCAATAAATAATAAGCGTCTTTAATTAACAGTAATTTTCATTTGAATGGGCTTTACTGGAAACAACCATGTTTGTCAAAGAACACTACTGCCACCGCCGGTATCGGCTGTTGAGCAAGTCCCAGTGCTATATCTGGTGATTGTCCGAATGCGCTCTTATTCATTATGGTAACGACCAATGTACTATGCGAGGCAGAGCATCGGATTAATGACGTATTTTTTCTCTGGCCTGAAATTCGATGGTAAATCCTCCCTCTTCAAGTTGGACATCCAACGACGGACGCATCCGTGGAGGATCAGGAATCAGAAAGATGAAATAACTCATTTATATTTACTTTTATCCAATGCATTATAACTTCAAACTGCCATGCACGTGGGCATTGTCAGTTTCACTATAGTTTCTGGTGAATTTCCAATGGTGAAGTCCTCTTGAAATCTTCACAATAATTGTTGATTGCAGATGTGTCTAGTAGTTCCCATTGATTTTGCTTGTAAAGCTGGGAGAATAGCGCTAGGGCTATCACCGCACCGCGACGCCACTGCTGGAAGATGGCAGTGAGGGAAGGGTTACTATATTTGGGCAAAAATGGCCGCTCCCAGACTCAGTGATCTCAACGAGAAATATTGTTTTTATTTTTTTTACTTATTAACGCTGAATTCATTAAATCACCACAAACGTATTAGTTTTAGGTATAAATAATGATCCATTGATTATTCCTTGCTGACCGGAGGTTTCCTTTAAAAAGAAAAAGGATAAAGCCGGAGATTATCTGTGGTGGAAAAATACATCCTAATAAACTAATGGTTGTGAATCTGTAACTCTTACAGTGCCAGCACACCTTCAACACCTAGAAGTTATTCACGTTACCTATATCGGCATGTATATTAATATTTTCAATCTATGTCTATCCATCCATTTGTCCATTCCTTCTTCCATCCATCCATCTATTCATCCATCCATCTACATATATCCAGCATATATATGTTAATGACTTGACAGCAAACAGGAAATGTTTTTTAGTGCAAACAGAGCAGAAACATTTGCACCAGAATTCTCACTGTTGGATTCATTCATGGTTGTTGTGGCTTTAAGTTTTACACCCAACTGTTGTTGTTGCGTAATACTGTTGTCAGTATTGAGCACATCTGTGTTGGTGCATGTAACAATTACATTGGCAGGATGCTATTAGTTAAAGCTGTCTGTTCAGTTAATATCCAACGAGAAATTCAGCAACATGTGCACATCCCCTTTAACACTCTGTCAGAAGTAAAACATGTCAGATTTTTGGTTTTAAATGTTCTTCAGTGTCAAGATTGCAATATGGTTTAAGGTTTTGTGGTTTCTTTTAACTTGCCACCTTTTTTTCCAGCTTTGTTAATTGTCAGTACAGTGTCACAAGTACAGAGCAATGAAATGAACTCTCTGCATTTAACCCATCCCCCTTGGGGAGCATTGAGCTGCCATTATGTGGCGCCCAGGGAGCAGTGTGGGGTTAAGGGTCTTGCCCAGAGTGGCAGTCTGTGGGAGTGGGGCTCGAACTAATAACTTTAGGATTCCAAGCTTTATGCTCTAATCCCTAGGCCACCACTCCCCATATTTATAGAATAGTTAGTCCATTCATGAGGTCTGTGTACTTAATGGCATTAGCATTTCACCACCCCTGTTCTCCTTTTGAGAATAAGATTGCTTTACTCATCCATTCATTTCTTACACACTTGTCCCAAGTGGTGCTTCTATCTCCAGAGTTCAATGAATTTTTTACCCTGGACGGGTTTATCACTGAGACAACACAGAGACAAACCGGACAAACAACCATTCATGCATTTAGAGAAGCCAATCAACTAACAGTCCCCGGAGTACCCGGAGAAAACCCATGCATGCTCAGGGAGAACATGCAAACTCTATGCAGAAAGATGCTCTAACCAAGAGAAGGCAGCAGTGCTACCCACTGCGCCACTGAGCAGGCCAAGATTGCTTTTTATTCTTTATTATTCATTCAGCAGTTCTGAATTCCTGTCTACATTTTGCTCCTGTTTTAACCCTTCTCCTTGTGACACTGAGGCTTTATTAAATTCCACATAAGAACGGAATGTACTCACTTTAAAGAATTTGCCCAATGCTATGTAGTCCAGCCCATCAGAGCAGTTAAAAACCACACACTGCTTGGCTACTGCTTTGGCCAAGTCTTTGGTGGTCTCCGTTTTTCCTGTGCCTGCTGGGCCCTCAGGGGCCCCTCCCAAATGGAGATGAAGGGCACCAAACAAAGTACTGAAAAAAAGAGGCATACAAGAGTAGTGAACTGAAATGATTAAAAGTGATGCTGGTGTTTATTCCAATACTCTGGCATGAAATGCTTTTAATGGACAGTACGTTATCTTGCTAAACACAGCAAAGAACAGTCAAACATTTTTCAAGAAGTGGTTTTACCGGTAACAGCGGTCAGTGAGGGGAGTAATAACCAGCCTTGGAGTGTTGCCCAGGTATTCATAGCCATAAGGTAAACCAGCATTGATCATCTTTGTCTGCAAATTATCATCCTGCACAGATCATAAACTCTGAAATAAAAAACACACTGATCCAAAAACCTCAGTAGCTGACTTCCCTGTATCATACCTCCCAGTAGTAGCGCAGCTGGCTCAGCCACTCAAAGTCATTTTCGTCACTGATTCCTTTTTGCACCAATGTGGCCAAAACATCACGGGCATGGACGTCCAGCACCACAAGAGCTCCAAGAGTCACCCGGTTTTGTTTGGACAGCTTTCCACGAACCAGAGCCACAATGTCATCTATCTGTCTGTTGTTCTGTGCCAGGTAGGCATCCAGGGCCTAATACAGAGAACAGCATGAAAATATTGAACAGAAGTCATTTCATCTCAGGAGACAAAGTTTAATTTAAGAAATCTCTTCCATCTTTATCTAAACTTCTAGAGTAAAAAAAAACATGACTTTAGTCTGTGCTCAACATCTCATTTATCCTGCATGACAAAGATCCAGACTAGGATATAAACAGGCTGGTGACCATGGCAACTACTGTTACCAATACTAGGATCATTAGCCAAACAATATCAACAGCCTGGGCAAATAACTTTAGAATGCATATATATATGTATATATATATACTATAATATATATATATATAACAGCATATCAACAGCAACTGCGCACACAGTATATATATATATACAGCTATATAGTGTATATATATATATGCCTGCATTATTATATATATATATATATATATGGTGCAGACTGTGCAAAGAGGCCCCTGAGACAATCCAGCACATAAATGCAGGGCATAAGATGCTCACAGTGAAAGCTTACTTAGATCACCATAACCAAGTGGTTGGAATAGTATACAGGAACATTTATGTAGAGTATGGGCTGGAAACGCCAAAGATCAAAGAGGGAAACACCTCCTAAGATGGTAGAGAATGACCAAGCCAAGATCCTGCAGGACTTCAAGGTACAGAAGCAAAGGGTAATGGAAAACCAACTGGACATTTTGGTGGTGGACAAAAGGCAAAGGAAAGCCATTGTGGTTGACACAGCAATACCAAGTGACTGCAACAAACTAGAGAAATACCAGGGGCTCAGAGAAGAACTGGAGAAAACCTGGAAGATCAAGGCATCAGTGATAGCCGTGGTCATTTTGGCCCTCGGGGCAGTGACCCCCAAACTGCAGGAGTGGTCTAGAACAGATACCTGGAAATACAGACACCTTGGTCCAGAAAAGTGCAGTTCTAGGAACAGCAAAGATAATGTGCAGAACCCTCAAGCTCATACGCCTCTAGTAGAGGACCTGAGCTCGGGGGAGAGGGAAAAGGTGTGAGACTGCCCGAGGTGGGTGAGGGGAAAAAAGTTTTCAGAGGGGG
>JAGKQL010000062.1:31389773-31405968 GCA_018398635.1 Cyprinodon brontotheroides
CTTTGATCTGTGTAATAACGGATTGGATTATTTTAGTTTTATTCAGAAGATGTGTTCCTACAGCATTTTAATGTGTGTTTCAGTAATTATAAGATATAACCTGCTGGGGAAAAAGTGGTTTTGCTGGATGTAAGGTTATTCTAAGACTCAACTTCTAATTTTTAAATATGAACACAATGGACACAATGTACCCCCAGTTCACAGTAATGAAAAGTAAATGCATTAAAACGGCCTCAAACATCAATGGAGGGAAAAGGAAAGCTATTTAATTATCCTTAAGCTGCAATAATACTAAATCGAAAAGTGATGAAAATATACATTTAGTCCTGCTTAGTCTTTGCTCAACAGATTTTGTTCTTCGGTTTGTTCGCATGTCTAATTATCTCAGTCTCCTCTCAGCTCCAAAATCCTCACATCTGACGGTCTAATGTTTTAAACTTAATTTGCCTTATGCTGTATAAGTATCCACTTTAGCATCCCTGTGTCAAGACTTAGAAGAGAAGGATCCAGTTTTCCAGGCAAGACAGACAGTGGGATTACTCAAAAAGAGTTTATTTAGAAACTGGTGGATCAGAGTAGCTGCGGCTAGGACGTCTATCACAGGAAACTTTTACAGAAAGGAAACACAGGTTAGTGACCATTTAAATCTAACAGAGGAAGATTATGAACGAGAGTCATTAACCTGGTTTACAAGTTCAGTCCATGCCCAGAGAACGAGGTCAGATCAAGCCAGTGGGCAGCAAAGAAGATGCGGCGGATGCCGCCCAGAGTGTCTCAGATACCGCAGCCCTGGAGAACAAGCAGGAATCCCGAGACAAGTTAGGTAAACGTTGTAGATAAGGAACAGAAAGGCTCAGTGGTTGAGAGACAGACCAGCAAATCAGAAACACTATGCACCGGACGCAGCAGGAGCAGCAAAATCGCATCTGCTGCTTCCTTTTTGCTGCTTATACCAGTTGTTCTGACCCGCGGCTGAAGCATCTTTGCTGCTCTGGCTGTGTGGTGGAGAAGTGGGTCTGGCGCGTTGGGCGGAGCTACCCTATCCTTTTTTTTGCCCGGCAGCTATATTTGCTGTGATCAGTGGGAATAAAGTAGTTTTAATATGTTTTTAAGTGGGAAAATCGACCTGAAAACTTAATCAGTGCAGGCAGTTCATCCAGATTACCATCCTGCCTTCAAATATTATTTCTTTCAGAGCCGCTCAGACCCCACATACCGGCGTTGCGCTGTCACTAGGAACCCATTCAACAGCAGCCTCTGGCCCGGTCGCCTCCTCGCGGATTGGCTGGAAGCGGTTTTCATGTACATAATCCAAACTGCAGGCAGCAGGATAATAAAGGCGAACATGTTTTGAGGGCAGGGTTTCTACAATTTAAGCTAATTTATGCGTTAATAAGCGTTTCAGAGGAGTGATCATGGCGCTCTGTATCATCAGCGTGTCTGTCTCCCTGCAGCTCCCAGATCAGCTTCTCTCCTGATTGGTTGATGCGGCGTGTCGAGCAGCAAGAGTTAAATTTTTCCATCTCGAGCAGCAAGCGGCGGTTTACGAAAGCGGCGTTCACGCGCGTCAGATGCTTGAACGCTCCCGACGCGCTGCTTCAGCTGCTCAGGCGCGCTGCGCCTGCTACTCAAAACGCGGGACATTTTGCTGCACCTTAACCATTGACTTTGCATTTAAACTCGCTGCTTCTGCGGCTCCTGCTTCTTCGGTGTGAACGCAGCATTAGAATGAACTAGTAACTCTCTCACCACAGGCTGTAGAGAAATAATCTGGCCCTGATGACTGTGAGCAGGCAGCTTAAATAGAGGCAAGAGCAGGTGGATCCGATGACCAGAAATGAGAAATCGAGGAGAGTTAGACAGGTAATTAAGCCGGCCATCAGCACCAAGATCAGGACACCCTGGTACATTTACAACCTGTTTGTTTCCAGTTTTCTACCCAAAAGCTGTTTCTGCAGAATTGAACTCTAAGAAATATTCTCCTTTCCACTTTCTTAAACCTGTGTGAGCTCGCAGGGTATCTCCTGAGGATATCCAAATACAGACCATTTGCATGCCACTTGATAGTATAATTTCCCCAGCATGACTGATCCTCTGTGTGAAAATGAGAAACGATGTGGAACACAGGTGATAAAAAAAAAATATCTATGGAAACAAGCCACTCTGCCTGCAGCCATGTGGCTCTCTGTCAGAGATCTCAGCTTTGGGAGCCATCAGGGTGAGCAGCCAGGAGACCGCTAACACTGATTCACAACGAACAAACTACACCTCAGCTCCTTCGCTGCAGAGAACCGGCCCATCGGTTTGAAAATCAATACCGTTGTTCACCTGAAAACAAATGCAGTCATGCCTGCAGAGAGGCGCACACATGAAGGCATTTCCTCACAGTCTTAGTGTGTGTGTGTGTGTGTGTGAAAAGCTTGTTGCTTCAAAAATTGCTCCATTTAGCTGTAATACTTATAGCATTGCAAAAATACAAACCACAAAAAAAAATACACTACTCTTGTCAAACAGAAAAGCACATTTCAGTGAGCGTGTGTCCAACACACGCTGCTCTGTGGAAAAGGGTCATTTAAAGATCCATCACCATCTGTTATGGTCCCAGCGTGCCATTTTCCTCTCTGCAGGAGTCTTTGATTTAGCGACAAAAAGGGTACCTTTACTTTCTTCCCACTGCGCGGCCAGACATCCAGCCATAGCTGCTTATACAAAGCAAACACTGCTGGGCATCCAACGTATCATCACAGGTTGGCCCATCTGTCCGCAATTGTCGAAGGTAATCACAAACATCAGGGGTGCCGTTTAAACACTGATCAGTAAATGTGTTTTTTTTTCCGATATCACAAAACCAGCTTAAATTAAAGAAGTAAAAGCCAGCAGGCTCTGTCATCTTGCTCTGCTTACTTTCTGTCCTACTTATATGTTCTGTCCTTTAACAAAGAACGCAAAAATGTGCTATGAAGACATTTCCAAGAGTTTTGGACTTCAGACCACATTCCAAAGAATTAAAAAGACAGAGTTTAACTTTTCTAGGAGTGTCCAACTTACCAAAATTACTCCAAGAGTGCATTAGAGGCTTTTTTACATCACAGAAGGACCCAAAACAACACTGAAAGCACCTTTGCCCTCTCTTTCCTCGGTTAAGGTCAAAGTTCACCATTGCCTGTTGTGTTTATTCTGGTTCTCTGTAATATTAGGAGTTTAAGGAGCTGAAACATTTAGATTTGAAAAAGACTGACAGTATCAAAAAAAGACAGAATTACATGTACTTTTTGTCTGCAATTTACATAACTTGGTTAAAAAATTTAATTTATAGTGAAACCTCCAACTCATCCCTGTATGGCAGTTTAGGAAATCATTGCTTGTCATTGGTGACGGATAGACCTGATGCAGCTTAGAGGTATGCACATTTAGAGTGATCTTTCAGTTATGTACTAATCTTCCAGACACCTGGTCAATCTTTAATCCACAAGAAGTGATGCTTTAATTACATGGTTTGATTCATAAAAAAATAAAGCTTTTTATTTTATTTTTTTTTCCTGTTTTTAGTACTTTGGGCGAAAATTGAAACAGAGAGAGACCACACCAAAAATAATCTGCCACTTGCTCAGCTTCCACCTTATTAAAGCAATCTGTATATGAAGGTGTAAAATATATTTACTAAAAAAAATAAAGTGCGTGTTTGTTTAAAGATTTGCTGCTGTTAAAAAACAGGAAATTCCAAAATAAAGGAAAAAATATGGATTTTTTTTTTTTAACTCCTGTGTCTGAACCTGGACATGTGGCCTTTGATCACTTGAGTTTCTGTTTGAGTTAATTTTGAGATTTCTTATTTTTATGGAAACATGAAAAAAAAGCACAGGTCTGCTTAGTAGCGCAGTAGGTAGCACTGCTGCCTTGCAGCAAGAGGGTTCTGGGTTCCATTCCCTGCCCGGGGTCTTTCTGCATAGTTTGCATGTTCTCCCTGTGCGTGTGTGGGTTCTCTCTGGGTACTCTGGCTTCCTCCCACAGTCCAGAAACATGACGGTTAGGTTAATTGGCTTTTCTAAATTCTCCGTAGGTGTGAGTATGTGCGTGAATGGTTGTTTGTCTCTGCCGGCATGCGTTGCATAAGCTTGCTCTGTTTTTTTTTTGTTTTTTTTTAATGAAAGAATGCAATCCAGAAATAATACTTTAAGAACTTCTCAATCAAAAAAGTTTGGAGAGCAACTTTGCTATTTTCTTAGATTTCATTTTAATTTAATATTTCATTTCATTTTTCGATTTTTTTTTTACATATGTTATATTTTCACATGTTTTTATTTCAAATAGAGATTTTTTTTTTTCAAATTTCATTTTATAGATTAGATTTTCTTTACTTTTAGGGGCGGGGTTAGATCTGGACGTTTCTATTGGTCTGCATGTACTATCGCAACAGCATATTTTGAATGAATTTTTGTAGGTAAGGAGCAAGTGTTTGTATTGTACTTAAAGTTAGGAGAATATGATCTAAAAAAAACACAATTTGAAATTATGTAATTAATCTGCAAAAGAGAAATGTGAAAATAAAAAATCTTTAAAAAAAATTGAAACTGAAAAAATCAAATATCAAAAATAATAATCAAATGTTCATGTCTGGTTTGTATTTCTTCCTTATTTCCATTTATAAAAGGTGTTCTTAGCTGGCAACAAAATCAACTCCATCATTTCTCAAAGTTTACTCTGAAAGGTTTTAAAAAAACATTATTTTCAAACAGCAGAGTAGACAAGAGTTTATAACATTGATCAAGCAGGATTTATAAACATAATAAGAAGAATCCAGCTATTAAAGCAACACAGCTAAAAGAAATAATAACTATTTTCACTTAGTAATCAAAATCCAATTCTGTGCCTAAATTAAATTTTCTAATCTTTTTATATGTCTTGTAAACTAATTATAAATTAAAATAAAGGCTTGAGTACTTGAGCATGATTATCTTTTGCTTCTGGGAATTAATTCACATTTTAAATGCATTTAATTGAAGTTGAATGTATCTGATTTGGGTTGTAAATAGTTAAAAGTTGTTTGGGAGATCCTTATTTTACTCCAGTTATAACCCAGCTTTTTACTGACAGTAACTTTGAGTACTGCATGTCTCAACTAATTATACTGTAGATACACAGAAATCCCTCAACCCCCCATGGAAAAGCAATTGTGTAACTTCACAGATTCACAAATATAAGTTGTAATTTTATTTAGTTGATAAATGGAAAATTTACCTGCATATTAAATCCACTTAGTGCTAAAACCTGGATTTGCCTAAACAAAATATGGATGTACATGTGAATTATTCCACAGGATCAAAATGTTACACTCAATGAATTCTTCCTAAAGGTGCAAAAGTTGCTTTTAATGAATCTCCTGATGTCATGAAGAAGATCCACAACCTCCATCCATGCAGATGGCATGCAAGTAACACATAGACAGCACCCTTCCATTTAAATGAAAAAATCTGTTCTGCTTGCATTTTTCTTTTACATAAATCTCAAGTTTTAGGACCAGAACTTGCTAAACATCCTAAACAAATGAGGACTGAGGCCAACAGCTTGCATAGATTCCCCGCCCTGATCCGGGGTTTCTGAAGTGAATCCGGGTAGGTTTCCCAGAATGGAAAGCTCAGCTCAGTCCAGCTAACATGTCCCTGCATGCCTGTTAAAATGAAGTTCAGTCTCTGCTGAGTTTCAGCCACAACTTTTACCCTGGAAAGTGTTTTTGACTAAAGAATCATTATCCAATGAATCATGGAATATAACCAAAATGTACATTTCAAAATAAGAGGAAAAAGCATATGTGATTGATTTGCAAAACTAAAATTAAGATTTTGGAGAAGTTTAGAATTAGGTCACATTTGCATTTCTTTGCCTCTAAGGGGCTTAATGAGCTTATTTTCTCTGCACTGACTTGCAGAGATGATCCTCTGGCTGGTGCTGAATGATACAATTTTGTATTAGAGTTTATCACATCCAGCTACTAATGCTGTTTGATTCAATGCAAAAAAAAAAAAAAAAAAAAAAAAAAGTAACATTCCTTTCTAGTAATTGTGAAACAAAGCATACCAGCAGGATAGTGGAGAATCCTCAGTGCATTTAGAAAGCTAGAAAAGAGGAAGAAAATAGGTTAGAGGAAAATACTGTAAAGAGAAGCAAAGTAGACAGGATGATGTTCATTCCCTTCACTCCTCCATGGGGTGAAAGTGAGAAAGTCAGAGGAGGAATGAAAAGGTCAAACTTTTCTGTCAACAAATGTGTCCATCTCCTGAGGAAAGAGAGGACAGGAACAGGGTTTTGGACTTGGAGTAGGAAGGAAGTTACTGTTGGTGTGGGAATATCTGTGTGACTTTCACAGCTTATTGAGTGAGAGCCCTAAAGAGGAGGTGTTAACCTCACATGTTAACACATCCCAGAGCGCCTCTGGCTGCACCGGCTGCGAAAAGATGGTTCTGTGACAAAAACATGGCAAAGCGTGGCTCTTACGTCATTAGCAAGCTTAACTTCACATTAAGGTTCCCTTCCTGACATCGGCATCCAAAAAACACACAGTCTGCATTTATGTTAACTTTGGATAAAGACTGAACAAAACAAGAATGTATCTGGGACTGTGGAGAGGAAAACCTCCCTCCTGGTAAGCCTGGCGTGCCCGGTACAGGGCCCAACTGACACCTGCTCATGTTTATCTATTTATAGAAATGGCCATGACACAGTCGCAATGTGTTTCATCGACACGCTTTTCAGATGGGTTTTTAAAATTTCTAAAATACATGTCAAAAGATTTTTTGCACAAGTACTTTTTGTTTTATAGCTGTGTGAACCAGTGGGAGGAGCTGGCTGACAAAGTTGCCTTTGTATTCATGCTTTTTCTATGTTCGCTTCTGTCTTCCTGAACCCCAGTGTGGGCCTCAGCAGATGGCCGCCACACCGAGCCTGGTTCTGCTGGAGGTTTCTTCCTGTTAAAAGGGAGAGCTTCCTCTCCACTGTCGCCATGATACGTTAGTGTGAGGGATTGCTGAAGAGTCAATGAGTCGATGTACCCCGCTGGTTTTCTCTTTTAGATAGAAAACTTTGAATCAATCTTTGAATGTAGGATGATCTGGTGAACTGAAAACTGAGATGACATGATGTGTGAATTGGAGCTATAGAAATAAACTGAATAGAATTGAATTGAACAAATAAAATGAGATGGATGGATGTGTGACACTGCAGGAGTAATGCATTAGCAGGTATTAATTTTTTGCCCCACCCCTTAATGGCTGGAATCATTGGAAACTAGAGGCTCAGACCTTTCCAAGGATGGGTCAGTGGTAATTGTGTGACCATTTCAGGTGATGTAACCGGCATGCGTTGCATAAGCTATCTCTGTTATTCTAATTTTCGATTCAGTTTGGTGATATCATTGGTAAATTGCAATAAAACTACAGCTAAATCTTAGGAGAGGGGGCTTTTTACTTATTCTTGTTATTTTCTTATTCTCTAATAATGTAAATCAGCATATTTGTCTAACCAGATTCCTTTTTATAAGTGGAAAAATGCATTTTTGCTCTTTGGCCAAAATCACATTTCGACCTAGCAGCCTGCCAATCAAAAATTTTGTGGAACAAACATGCTTCAAGTTACCGGTATTCAGTCTAAATTTGTCTGAGGGTTCATCCGGAGTTTCAAATGCAGTTTCATGGTGTTTTGCAGTGTTTATTTTGAAAAAAACGTTGGCGATTTTTTTTTTCTTTGTTTAATCACCTATAAATCAGACATTAATGGTTCCAGGCGGAATTTGCTCCTAAGACCCTCTGGACTTAAGGGGTTAAGTGAAGGAAACCTCTGGCACAACCAGGCATATCTTAAAGGGCCCTCTGCTGGAGGTTTCTTGCTGGAGTCTCACTGGGAATTGAAGGAGATACCAGACAAATTGAAGGAACAGAAAGAAAGAAGCACTGATCCATAAAAGTTTCTATTTTAGTAAAGGTAATGGTAAAATTGCTGGATAGGTGGCTTGGTTTAGGGAAGAAACAATTACCAAAACGAGCTCTGAGTCAATTTTTATATTGAAAGGGATGAAAGAGAGCAAATTCAGTTAGTCAAAGTAAAAGCTGAGTCTACAGCTATGTCTAGCAGAAAAAGAGGACTAAGCACTTAAAAAACAGGCCCAAGTCTATAATCTAATATGGAAGACGTTTGCCGCAGCAGTCCATCTGATGCCTCCCTCCAGGATAGTGTCACAGCTAAAAAACGCACAGGGCAGATGAAGCTCCAAGGAAAGCAGAGAATGTTGAATCCACAAAGAACACAAAATTAGGGAACAGGAGTACAATAAAGCAGAATGATGGAAAGTAGTGCCTATGTCTTCCAGCAGCCTAAGCCTATAGCAGCAAATTGACAGTACTTAGTTTTCATTTACAATTAACCACCTGTTATATTTCCTCCACATCGGGAGGAACCAGTTGAGGTGGTTGGTCATCTGATTAGGATGCCTCCTGGGCGTCTCTCTGGTGAGGTGTTCCGCGTTCCCCGCCAGAGGGAGGAGGCGGGGAAGAGAGGGATACACTGGAAAGACTATGTTTCTCTGCTGGCCAGGGAATGCCTTGGGAGCTGGCAAGTGGCTGAGAGAGGTTAACTGGGCCTCCCAACTGAAGCTGCTACCCCAGCGACCCAACCCCCGGATGAGCCGAAGAATGTGTATGGATAGATGGATGGATGAATTAATTATGTTACGGTAACTAATATGATAATAACTGTTTAGACTTAACTTTTATGGGTTAAACATTACAATGTTTTTGCTCAAGGCTGCCATACAGTGAGAATCTCATACCAGCTCATGTCTGGTTGGTACAGTAGCAACCATTTGGCTGAAATTGGCTAATTTTATTTCCATGGCTGATAAAGCCTATGAAATTGTAGCCAAACTAACTACCGGATATCCTTCTTTCCTATCCAGCTTATAGTAGGTGTGGGTACATTGCTTATCATTCAGTCAGCTAATGAGCTGATTAAAAACTTTAACAAGCTGATGATTTATCATGGAAGACAAAGCTATGACGTTGCCTCCCCTGAAATCATTAACCTTGTCTCAGTTGATCTGAGATTAATTATTGATAGCCTTCATGTACAGCAAAGAAGCAAAAACAACCTGAATTAAAGCAAGGAGAATAAGAGGAGAACGGAAGACAAAGGGGGATTAAATTGAAGCACAGGCAGTCTAAGACAAAAGCGTAAAAGAGGAACAAGGCAGGATCGGGATTTTACTTTTTTTATTGAGCAACAGCCCAGCTCTGTTTGTTCTAACGTCACTGCTGAAGTGGGAACACGTTAATTATAGCTCTGAATCTGGACAGTGCCACTTCTTCCTGCCAAAATCAAATCAAGGTCACAAACATAGCACTGGAAAAAAAAAATTAAAAGTCTCCCTCCAGGGTCTGCATTAGAATAAATGTATAATAACACATATGTTATTCAAAAGTGAATTAACATTTCCTTCTACTTTTTCTGATAGTTATTCTAACAAGTAGAAGGAAGCTGTTAATCAGTCTTTTACATAGTGCCTGATGGCAGCATTTTAAAAGTTTATTCTTAACTATATCTAGTGCTTTACTCTTTAGCAGTTTTGGAAGAATTTTTGGACATAGGGGAGGGAAACCTGAGTGATCTTCAAAGCTCTCTAAGCTATTTAGTACCTTATCATCAAACACAGTGCAACTGGAGTATCACACCAACAACCACAACACTCTGAAACGCACTCATTAAAAGTTCAAAGACTGTTAGTAGGAGGATCTTATTTCAACTTTTTCAGGAATGCGATCTTTCCATAGCTTAGGTCGTGTGAGATCTACACACCCATAGTGGAGCATGCTCACTCTGTGTCCTCCATAGAGCACTGATCATCTCCTTTGGTATTTAGTGACAGATTGTTCTCTCTGCACAAAGCTTCAAGATTTTTTACTACTTCCCTATTTTACATTCTTTCATTGCATACACTAATTAGTCATCTGTGAAACTAGTGACTGATTTCCCCTCTTCTTTTGGAAACATTCTTGTGTTTATTGGCATGAACAGTAGTTGGCTAAGAACTAGTGTTGCATTGATGCCATTTTGGCCTTGATACCCCATAACCCTATACCTGGCTGGTGCGGTATTGGCCGATACCGTATACCATCTCTTTGAAATTGATGGCAATATTGTGTATATATATGAAGAACTGCATAATACTTGGATGTAAAATAAGTGCCATCATGGCTTTTGTCAAGTTGCTGCCTATCTTTTGTGAAGTTATGCGAAAAAGACAAAAAGTAAAATCCAGTAGAACTTTTTAATTGCCTACAGGGGTTGATGTTAAGGGGACTTTCACATTTCATTTGCCCAGAAACAATTTTTTACTTGCCCAAAGGTATAATGTTTTTCTTGATAATACAGTTCCTAATATTCATTTTTGTATATATATATCAATGAAACATGTTTGTTTTTAAAACATTTTTTGTAATTCAGTATTTTTTTAAGTTTCCAGGTTCCTGTTGTGTATCTTGATAGGTCAGATAATGAACCTGCTCTACATTACGGCGTGTTAACATGCTTTTCAATCCTTCCTGCACATTCTTTCCAAAACTAAACTTTGCTTTAAACTGTTGTATGCTTAGTAAAATATAAATTGTAATGTTAAAAATCTAAAAATAAACTTGACAGGTTAAAAACTTAAGCTAAATCACAAGACAGAAGTCAATGTCACTAATGAATAACTTTTATTTTTAGAGTCACGGTATGTTTATACAAGATGATACTTTTAATATATTGTGACTTTTCTAGAGAATCCATTATACATACATTTTATACAGGGTTTCCACAGTCTTACATAATTTCAGATTTCCCTGACTTTTAACTGACTATGGATTAGTTTTCCTGACAAAATAAATGCAGCAACAAGAAAATAATAACAACAGGTCACCAATTTAACTTGTTTTAATGTAGTTTTCTATAAAATTTAAATGCACCTCTCCAATTTCTAGGAGAAAAAACTTTATGAACATTGTTATGTATGACCTGAATCACTGATAGAAAGACTGCCTCCCAAGATAGCCTGTTACACTGTGCGCATGGCGCTGAGTATATGTGCCACACAATCCCTGACCGATTTTTAATCTAGGGTTATCTGGGTGGTGGGTGTGTCTGATTGAACGCCATATTCGAACTCCGCCCGGAGAAAATCTCTGCCCGTGAGACCATCCTAAGTGATCTAAGGTTTTCAATGTTTCACTAAGCAGACTGTTTCTACAAACTCTCCGTTAAAGAAAGTTGGAGCCGTTTCACCAAACGAACGGCCCAATCAGCTGTTTTGTTTTGAGGCGGGTTGAGGTGTGACGCTTAACAGAGAAGTGCGACAGTTCAGTCTAAAAAGAACATGGCGGCTGCAGCCGATGTGAAAACTAACGTTAGCGTGGCTATCGGCAAGTTTTATCGGAATTACAGAGTATTTCTTCACTGGAAAGAAGAGCAAACACTGCTCTGGGAGGCTTTTCTCAGAGGAAAAGATGTTTTTTGCTCTTCTCCCGACTGGTTTCTCGCAAGAGTAGCCTGGCTTGTGGGTTGCTGTGTTTTCGCCGTGATTGCTCTGTTAGTACTGCGTCATATGCTTCGTTGATCTATTTGGCCCGTCTATCACCAACATAGGCCAATCAGCTACCCAGTATTTTCGCCCCTTCCCAAAAATTACTTCAACGGAAGGTTTCCATCTGGCGGAGTGTGGTTATAAAATCTCGATTGCTTTTTCAAATCACTTGTGAGCATATGTGTTCAAAACAACAAAAATGAAGCTCCGACTAACGCATGTGGGTCCTGTTTTTAAGCGAGTGTCTGTGATTTACAAAAGTAGTTTTGAGTGAAAAATTTTTTTTTTATTTTTTTATCATTGCACTTGCCCGGCGGGCAAATGCAATGAAATTTGTACTCCCCCGACAATAAAAACTACTTGCCCTGGGCGATCGGGTAATGGTTAACATCGAGCCCTGCCTACCTGGAATGGGTGACAATAGTTGAATAAACTTTTGGCTGTCAAATTTGTCGCTACTCGCTGATACCAATACCACCATTTTAGTGCTGAATCAGGGTCCCGCCCAATACTGGAATCAGTATCTGTGTAACTCTACTAAGAACAAAGCCTTGTGGAGACCCTGAGGTTCGACATGAACAGACCGAGGCCTCTTGGTCAAAAAAGTGCTGGATTCTGACACATTAAATGGTTTTTAATCAGAATGAGACAAATATCCAGATTAGTCTCTGTTGGATTATGGAGTTAAATGGTGAGCTAATGTCCTTGTACAGGAGTATGACCTTGTCTGGAGTATAAGCAGTAAAATCGGGGGTCTGGAATTTTAAAATACTGATAAATATAGATTAATAATAACCTATTTTTAAAAAATCCTGGAGAGAAATAAAATATGTTGTGTTTAAATCCCGAATACCAAAGCCGGATGAGAGTGCTGTAATTTCAAAATGCCAGTAAAGTTCTCCCAATCAAAACAACCAAACAAAATAATCCTTAATTTGGTTTAAGGAAGTAAAATCTTTGTTTTAGTCTCAGGTTTGTTTCTAAGGAGGATTAAGGCCTCTCACAGTAATTTTCACTCTATTCCTAAGGCGTGGCTGCCTTGCGTGTTTTAAACCAACACTTAACGGGAAGCTTAATCCAACTTTATGGGTGTGAATATATTGATATTAGCAGAGACAATGCTCCTTTAGATTTAACCAGTCCTATCCCACATTGATGTCGGCTTCAGTGCTGGTATGCACTGATAACATAATCAAAGTTCAGATGTATTGTTTTGTTTCTGTGAGAAAATCAATTCTTCAGATAAAAACACGCCTTATCTGCTGCCGTACAATATGCTATTACTTCCACTCACTGTGATTGCGAAACATTCCTGTTTTATTTGAGCTTAAAGCATGTGATCTCCTTACTATGAATAAAAGATTTACAGTGACAGAGAGGAAGATTGAGAGAGAGAGAGAACCGGGACAAGGGCAGAACGCCAGCATGCAGATGAGCTCATTGTTGAAACAGGGATTTCCACATTTCCATGCCATGGTACAGAAATCAAAAACAAGAGCAGGGAGGAAAATAAGTGCACAAACACGCGCACGGATACACTATCATATGAGCCTGGTGGAGGAGGAGCAGAAATACACCAGGTGTTGAATATTAGAAGAAACATTGTGGACGAGAGGGCTGAGTTTGCTGCCGTAAAGCAGAAACAACTATTTTATTTTTTTAGGACATCAGGGACAGTTTGGCCTGATGCGAAAGCACAGCGGCCAGCGCTGTAAACAAAGGTAGCCATCACTTTTATTTAACAGATGCAGCCAGGCATGCTCAATGTGGAATGGACACAGAGCAGGAATACAAGGAAGAGCGCTGCTGTTCACTCATTGTAGCCGTGTGCCGACGCAGACCGAGCTGGCTGGATGAGCCAGCTCACTTATGGGAACTTTTTAGCTTTTTCTCTCTCTTTCTCTGTCTCTCTTAACTCTAATATTTTAGGCCATTTTGAGACTTCTTTTATCATCTTACAGTCTCCTTTTAGTGTGACCTTATTTAGCAGATGCATTTGAATGCCCTCTTTTAATAAACTTTATTCTTGCACTGTGAAATTAGCTGATTCCAGATGATTTCTGAGATGTAAAACCATATTCATAGATCTGCAGTTTTCTTTCTGGAGCTTTTTTCTTTTTGTTTGTTTTTACCTTTCAACCACAGTTTTTGGTTATAAACTGAACTACCCAACATCTTCAACATTTTCCAGGCCAAGGATCCCCCAACTGATGGCGAAATGGAGCGGGGACCGCCTAATTATATATCCATAGTATAAAATTGTGTTCTATCAAACTGGTCCTATAGTCACTCTATTACAGATGGAGTAATGTAAGGAAAGTACTTTCTCCCTGGCATTATTAAAGTATTTCTGATTCTGATTCCTGGGTTGATGTGGACAGGTGTTGTGAACTAAATGGTGCCCAGGCTTTCTTGAAAGAGAGCTCCTCTGTGTGTTGCGGGAATGTGTGCATTAATGACTGAAAGACATCTTCTGCCTTCATTTATCATGTTTACTACAGTGTGCTGAATTCATGTTAAAGTGTCTGTTGGAGCTATGCATTCTTTATTTCTTTACACATTTGAATTGTGTTAATTCCTAAATATATATTTTTTGTATTATTTACAGAGTTTATTTGCAGGTTAATAATTGTTGATTTTATTTATCTTTGTAAGTGATGTGGATCAGTCCACTTTCTATAAGTGTAGGGGCCTGGGAAAGGACCAGCAGGATTTTTTGGGTTCAGCTCCATGGTTTTTACCTAAAAGTGCAACAGTAAAGAGATTTGTACTCTTTAATTGTTGGCAAAAATAGAAAATAAACCATCCTCAAGACTGAAAACATCGAACCTTTGTTTTTCCTGCATATAGAAACTTGACCCCAGTGCCTTAGTAGTGGCTTAAAGGAACTTTAAAGGCACACTATGCAACATTTTTTCAGTTAATTAATGTGTTCCATAACGTGTTATGGATGATTAAATGAGTCATTTCCAGGTTGAACAAAAGGTATTTCGGTCGCCTCTGGTGGTCTGTGGGGAAATACTGCACTTGCAACTGCAGGAGCACCCCACCAAGCACTCCACACAGGCTCTGCGAAGTCTCGTGGAGAGTCAGTCTTGCTTTTACGGCGCAGAACTGCTACACGCCCCAGTTAAAAGCATTCTCGTAGCTCAGCATGCTTTGTGCAGTTTTGCTGACGCTCACATCGCAGCGCAGCAAAAAATCGCTTCTGCTGCTTCATTTTTGCTGCTTGTACCAGTTAGTTCTGACGCGCGGCTGAAGCAGCTTTGCTGCTCCTGGGCTGTGCGGTGCAAAAGTGTGTGTGACGCGCAGCGGGCTAAGCATGAGCTATCCACCATCTGCCTTGTAGCCCTATTTGCTGGGTTCAAAGGGAATAAAAGTAGTTTTAATGCTTTTTCTATGAGAAAAATACACACCCGAAAAAACCCAATCAGCAAAGTCAGCCTCCATTCACGTATAGACGGTCATCCCCGCTCCTTCAATATTTTTCTGTCGGAGCCGCCTGTGACCCCCGGCTGATCCCAGCGGTGCACTGACACAGTAGGGATCCCTTCATCAGCAGCGCCTCTGGCTCCAGCTGCAGGAACCCTTGAAGGCTGTAGGCCCTTTCTACCTTAATAATCCAAACTGCCGGCAGCAGGATAGCTTAAAAGCCGTAACATAATTCTGCCGGGCAGATTTCTTTACTTTAGTTTGCCAATAGAAGGCCACACAGGACCGTTGATAGAGGAGTGATCATCAGCACTGTGTCTCTCTCTCTGTGGCAGATGCAAAACGCATCTGGACAAGGCTGCTTCAGCTGTTTCTATGCGCTGTGCCTCGTTGCTCAAACGCTGGGCCAAGGGACCTTTTAAGCTTCTTTGACTGCCAGCGCCAACCATTGACTTTGTATGTAAACTCTCGCTGTTTCTGTCGCGCCAGCTGCATCCAGTGTGAACGCAAGCATCAGTCATTCGCTGCTAAGCTCAACAACCGCGCCTGGCTTGACCGAGAAACCAGGAGAACAGCTGAGCATATTTACGACACTGCACTTTTCGCCCTCTGGGGGAGCCTCGCTGGAAAATCAACACCGTTTGCATAGTATACCTTAATTGATGTTTGGCTTAGCAAACAATCACCACTACAGTCTCTTTTAAAGACATTTCCACTAGTGGGAAAATGCAGGGGAATATAAATAAAGTCTAATCAACCAAAACTTTTGTGACCCCATGCAGTACCTCCGTGGACCCCCCTAGGGGTCACGGACCCCTGTTGAAGACCTCCAATGTATTGATGTTCTAATCAAGATGGGTTATTATATATTACTTTTTCTTATTGTTAAATTCCCTTTTGACTGCCTTGTGTTAGAAAACCACAGAGTGTAGAAGGGGATCCTACTGAAAGAACGTTTTAAAGTACAAAGAACCGGTTCTTCTAAGGTGAGCTGAGCCAGAGCATCAGGATCCCAAAAAACCCCGAAGCTCCCATCCGTCGGTCCAAACGCCCTCCCTCTGCAGCCAGCAGGGCCAGGCCTGCACGTTACCCATAGCAACGCGGCCCCTCCCTTTGGCCCGCAGGGGAGGTGTTTGGAAAGTTCACGGCGTGTTTGTGCGT
>JAGKQL010000062.1:31406468-31445166 GCA_018398635.1 Cyprinodon brontotheroides
ACGCACAAACACGCCGTGAACTTTCCAAACACCTCCCCTGCGGGCCAGAGGGAGGGGCCGCGTTGCTATGGGTAACGTGCAGGCCTGGCCCTGCTGGCTGCAGAGGGAGGGCGTTTGGACCGACTGATGGGAGCTTTTTGGGATCCTGATGCTTTGGCTCAGCTCACTTTAGAAGAACCGGTTCTTTCTACTTTAAAACGTTCTTTCAGTCAGGATCCCCTTCTACACTCTGTGGTTTTCTAACACAAGGCAGTCTAAAGGGAATTTAACAATAAGAAAAAGTAATATATAATAACCCATCTTGATTAGAACATCAATACATTGGAGGTCTTCAACAGGGGGTCCACAAAGGCACTGCCTGGGGTCACAAAAGTTTTGGTTGATTAGACTTTATTTATATTCCCCCTGCATTTTTTTTCCACTAATAGAAATGTCTTTAAAGACACTGTAGTGGTGATTGTTTGCTAAGCCAAACATCCAATTAAAGTTCCTTTAAGCCACTACTAAGGCACTGGGGTCAAGTTTCTATCGGTCTCCGGCCAGTCAATGCGTGGATCTTTTGTTGCTAAGAGACGCCATTTTAGGTGTGGAAAAGGGCATGGTGTAAAACAACCGCAGCATAAGCTTTAAACGGAGGACTCAAGCGCCCGTTTAAGCATAAAGCAGCCCGTCCGGGCGAGCAAGTCATTACAAAGTTAACATAAGCCTGAAAAACAGGGGCGGATTTAGGGAAAAATCGGTCTCCTCGCCAGTCACGCGGATATTTGTTGCTAAGACGCCATTTCTGGTGGAAAAGGCGTAGTGTACCGCGCCCGAGGTAAACAATTGACGTCACTTGGCGGAGACCGATACAAAGGCAAAACAAAGGTTCAATGTTCAGTCTTGAGGATGGTTTATTTTCTATTTTTGCCAACAATTACAAGTACAAATCTCTTCTCTTGCACTGGTAAAAACCATGGGCCCCAAACCCGAAAATCCTGCTGGTCCTTTCCCAGGCCCCTACACTTATAGAAAGTGGACTAATCCACATCACTTACAAAGATAAATAAAATCAACAATTATTAACCTGCAAATAAACTCTGTAAATAATACAAAAAATATATATTTAGGAATTAACACAATTCAAATGTGTAAAGAAATAAAGAATGCATAGCTCCAACAGACACTTTAACATGAATTCAGCACACTGTAGTAAACAGATAAAATGAAGGCAGGAAGAGCATGTCTTTTCAGTCACACGCACACATTCTAGCAAACACAGGGAGCTTCCTTTCCGGGTGGGCAATCAAGCTTCACACAACAACACCTGTCCCATCAACACAGGAATCAGAATCAGAAATACTTTTAATAATGCCAGGGAGAAAGTACTTTCCTTACATTACTCCATCAATAGTGACTAATAGGACCAGTTTGATAGAACACAATTTCATACTATGGATATATAATTAGGCGGTCCCCGCTCCATGTTGCCATCAGTTTGGGGATCCCTCGGCCTGGAAAAGGTTGAAGATGTTGGGTAGTTCAGTTTATAACCAAAAACTGTGGTTGAAAGGTAAAAACAAACAAAAAGAAAAAGCTCCAGAAAGAAAACTGCAGATCTATGAATATGGTTTTACATCTCAGAAATCATCTGGAATCAGCTAATTTCACAGTGCAAGAATAAAGTTTATTAAAAGAGGGCATTCAAATGCATCTGCTAAATAAGGTCACACTAAAAGGAAACTGTAAGAAGTCTCAAAATGGCCTAAAATATTAGAGTTAAGAGAGACAGAGAAAGAGAGAGAAAAAGCTAAAAAGTTCCCATAAGTGAGCTGGCTCATCCAGCCAGCTCGGTCTGCGTCGGCACACGGCTACAATGAGTGAACAGCAGCGCTCTTCCTTGTATTCCTGCTCTGTGTCCATTCCACATTGAGCATGCCTGGCTGAATCTGTTAAATAAAAGTGATGGCTACCTTTGTTTACAGCGCTGGCCGCTGTGCTTTCGCATCAGGCCAAACTGTCCCTGATGTCCTAAAAAAATAAAATAGTTGTTTCTGCTTTACGGCAGCAAACTCAGCCCTCTCGTCCACAATGTTTCTTCTAATATTCAACACCTGGTGTGTTTCTGCTCCTCCTCCACCAGGCTCATATGATAGTGTATCCATGCGCGTGTTTGTGCACTTATTTTCCTCCCTGCTCTTGTTTTTGAGTTCTGTACCATGGCATGGAAATGTGGAAATCCCTGTTTCAACAATGAGCTCATCTGCATGCTGGCGTTCTGCCCTTGTCCCGGTTCTCTCTCTCTCTCAATCTTCCTGTCTGTCACTGTAAATCTTTTATTCATAGTAAGGAGATCACATGCTTTAAGCTCAAATAAAACAGGAATGTTTCGCAATCCCAGTGAGTGGAAGTCATAGCATATTGTACGGCAGCAGATAAGGCGTGTTTTTATCTGAAGAATTGATTTTCTCACAGAAACAAAACAATACATCTGAACTTTGATTATGTTATCAGTGCATACCAGCACTGAAGCCGACATCAATGTGGGATAGGACTGGTTAAATCTAAAGGAGCATTGTCTCTGCTAATATCAATATATTCACACCCATAATGTTGGATTAAGCTTCCCGTTAAGTGTTGGTTTAAAACACGCAAGGCAGCCACGCCTTAGGAATAGAGTGAAAATTACTGTGAGAGGCCTCAATCCTCCTTAGAAACAAACCTGAGACTAAAACAAAGATTTTACTTCCTTAAACCAAATTAAGGATTATTTTGTTTGGTTGTTTTGATTGGGAGAACTTTACTGGCATTTTGAAATTACAGCACCCTCATCCGGCTTTGGTATTTGAATTGCAGGAATCGGGATTTAAACATAACATATTTTATTTCTCTACAGGATTTTGTTTTTAATAGGTTATTATTTCTATGTATTTATCAGTATTTTAAAATTCCAGACCCCCAATTTTACTGCTTATACTCCAGACAAGGTCATACTCCTGTACAAGGACATTAGCTCACCATTTAACACCATAATCCAACAGAGACTAATCTGGATATTTGTCTCATTCTGATTAAAAAGCATTTAATGTGTCAGAATCCAGCACTTTTTTGACCAAGAGGCCTCGGTCTGTTCATGTCGAACCTCAGGGTCTCCACAAGGCTTTGTTCTTAGTAGAGTTACACAGATACTGTACTGATTCCAGTATTGGGCGGGACCCTGATTCAGCACTAAAATGGTGGTATTGGTATCAGCGTGAGTAGCGACAAATTTGACAGCCAAAAGTTTATTAAACTATTGTCACCATTTCCCAGGTAGGCCAGGGCTCGATGTTAACCATCAACCCGATCGCTCAGGGCAAGTAGTTTTTATTGTCGGGGGAGTACAAATTTTTTTTTTTATCATTGCACTTGCCCGGCGGGCAAATGCCATTTTTGTTGTTTGTACACATTTCTCGCCGCGATTTGAAAAAGCTGGGCAAGTGATTTTGAAAAAGCGCGTAGATTTGAAAAGCCAGCGAGATTTTATAACCCGACCTCAGCCAGATGGAAACCCTTCCCTGAAGTACTCTTTTGGGAAGGGGCTTAAAATACTGGTTAGCTGATTGGCCTGTGTTGGTGATAGACGGGCCAAATAAACCAATCAGATCAACGGGGCTACGCGACGCACTAACAGAGAGCTTACCTTAATGTAAGAGGAGCCAATTGATAGATCAAACTCTTGCTGAAACCAGTCGGGAGAAGAGAAAAACATCTTTTCCTCTGAGAAAAGCCTCCAGAGCAGTGTTTTGCCTTCTTCAGTGAAGAAATACCTGTAATTCCCATAAAACTTGCTCGATAGCCACACTAACGCTAGTTTTCACGTGTGGCTGAAGCCGCCATGTTCTTAGACTGAACTGTCGCTTCGCTAAGGCCATACCTCAACCCTCGCTTCAAAGCCAAACGCTGATTGACGTTGTTTGGTGAACAGCTTCAAATTTTCTTTTTAACGGAGAGTTTGTAGACTGATCTGCGAGTGAAACCTTTTTGAAAAGTCAGCGAGATCAGGATGGTCTCACGGGGCTAGAGATTTTCCGCTAGATGGCGTGATTTTTGTCTGGGAATTGGCGCGAATCAGACACACCCACCACCCAGATAACCCTAGATTAAAAATCGGTCAGGTATTAGGAAAATTGGCATAATTGTATGCCATGTGCACAGTGTAAATATGGCTATCTTGAGGCAGTCTTTTGTACAGTGATTCAGGTCATACATTAAAAAATGTTCATAAAGTTTTTTTCTCCTAGAAATTGGAGAGGTGCATTTAAATTTTATAGAGCTAAACAAGTTAAATTGGTGACCTATTATGTTATTGTCTTGTTGCTGCATTTATTTTGTCAGGGTTTGTTAATCCATAGTCAGTTAAAAGTCAGGGAATGCTGAAATTATGTAAGACTGTGGAAACCCTGTATAAAATGTATGTATAATGATTCTCTAGAAAAGTCACAATATATTAAAAGTATCATCTTGTATAAACATACCGTTACTCTAAAATAAAAGTTATTCATTTGTGACATTGACTTCTGTCTTGTGATTTAGCTTAAATTTTTAACCTGTCAAGTTTTTTTTAGATTTTTAACATTACAGTTTATATTTTTCCAAGCACACAACAAAGTTTAAAGCAAAGTTTAGTTTGAAAAGAATGTGCAGGAAGGGATTGAAAAGCATGTTAACACGGTAATGTAGGCTTGAGTTCATTATCTGACGCATGTAGATACACACCAGGAACCTGTAAACTTAAAAAATAGTGAATTACAAAAAACATTTTAAAAACAAACATGTTTCATTGATATATATATACAAAAATTAATATCAGGAACTGTATTTATCAAACATTATACTGGGCAAGTAAAAATTGTTTCTGGGCAAATGAAATGTGAAAGTCACTTGCCCAAAGGGCAAGTGGTAAAACCCTTAACATCAACCCCTGGTAGGCAATAAAAGTTCTACTGAATTCACACTTGTCTTTTTTTCCTGCTTCACAAAGATAGGCAGCAGCTTGACAAAGCCAAGATGGCAATTATTTTACATCCAAGTATTATGCAGTTCTTCATATATACACACATACATCAATTTCAAAGAGATGGTATCGGGCCAATACCGTACTGCGCCAGGCAGAGATGGCAAAAGTACTCTCAGACCTTCCGTGCATACTTGAGTAAAAAAGTACAGATACTTGT
Organism: Cyprinodon brontotheroides; assembly: GCA_018398635.1. Lineage (NCBI taxonomy): Eukaryota > Metazoa > Chordata > Actinopteri > Cyprinodontiformes > Cyprinodontidae > Cyprinodon > Cyprinodon brontotheroides. Next base: position 31,411,664 of record JAGKQL010000062.1, read on the forward strand.
GTTAAAAATACTCTGGTAAAAGTGGAAGTACTGATTAAACGAAACTTCTTTACTTCAAGTAAAAGTAACAAAGTACAGGCTTGTAAATTTACTTAAAGTATAAAAAGTAAAAGTAGAAACCACTTTTTTCATGCCGCTGCCCACATTTTAAAATGGATGTCTGCCAATAGGACTAGATCTCTCCGTTGTGTTCATTTTCAATCATCTCGTCGTCCATGCTACTATGCTAACGCCACCGCCACCAAGCTGCAAATGATTTGCCGCCAATGAATACGCCGAATCTGTCGAATTCATCTTGTAGTGGTGCATCAAATGCAACGTAGATTCCCATCCAATTAGATTGAATTTGGTATTGATGATGTGAAAAATAATAACGGTAACTCCAATGAAATGATTCAAAACTAAAGTAACGAGCCAATTTTTTTAAAATGTAAGGAGTAGAAAAGTACAGATATTTGTGTAAAATGTAAGGAGTAGAAGTACAGTAGCGAATATTTGTACTGCTACTTCCCATCTCTGCAGCCAGGTATCGGGTATCGGTATCAAGGCCAAAAAATGGCATCAGTGCAACACTACTGTAGTTCTTAGCCAACTACTGTTCAGCCAATTAACACAAGAATGTTTCCAAAAGAAGAGGGGAAATCAGTCACTAGTTTCACAGATGACTAATTAGTGTATGCAATGAAAGAATGTAAAATAGGGAAGTAGTAAAAAATCTTGAAGGTTTGTGCAGAGAGAACAATCTGTCACTAAATACCAAAGGAGATGATCAGTGCTCTATGGAGGACACAGAGTGAGCATGCTCCACTATGGGTGTGTAGATCTCACACGACCTAAGCTATGGAAAGATCGCATTCCTGAAAAAGTTGAAATAAGATCCTCCTACTAACAGTCTTTGAACTTTTAATGAGTGCGTTTCAGAGTGTTGTGGTTGTTGGTGTGATACTCCAGTTAAACTGTGTTTGATGATAAGGTACTAAATAGCCTAGAGAGCTTTGAAGATCACTCAGGTTTCCCTCCCCTATGTCCAAAAATTCTTCCAAAACTGCTAAAGAGTAAAGCACTAGATATAGTTAAGAACAAACTTTTAAAATGCTGCCATCAGACACTATATAAAAGACTGATTAACAGCTTCCTTCTACTTGTTAGAATAACTATCAGAAAAAGTAGAAGGAAATGTTAATTCACTTTTGAATAACATATGTGTTATTATACATTTATTCTAATGCAGACCCTGGAGGGAGACTTTTAATTTTTTTTTCCTGTGCTATGTTTGTGACCTTGATTTGATTTTGGCAGCAAGAAGTGGCACTGTCCAGATTCAGAGCTATAATTAACGTGTTCTTACTTCAGCAGTGACGTTAGAACAAACAGAGCTGGGCTGTTGCTCAATAAAAAAAAAAAAAGTAAAATCCCGATCCTGCCTTGTTCCTCTTTTACGCTTTTGTCTTAGACTGCCTGTGCTTCAATTCATCCACCTTTGTCTTCCGTTCTCCTCTTATTCTCCTTGCTTTAATTCAGGTTGTTTTTGCTTCTTTGCTGTACATGAAGGCTATCAATAATTAATCTCAGATCAACTGAGACAAGGTTAATGATTTCAGGGGAGGCCACGTCATAGCTTTGTCTTCCATGATAAATCATCAGCTTGTTAAAGTTTCTAATCAGCTCATTAGCTGACTGAATGATAAGCAATGTACCCACACCTACTATAAGCTGGATAGGAAAGAAGGATATCCGGTAGTTAGTTTGGCTACCATTTCACAGGCTTTATCAGCCATGGAAATAAAATTAGCCAATTTCAGCCAAATGGTTGCTACTGTACCAACCAGACATGAGCTGGTATGAGATTCTCACTGTATGGCAGCCTTGAGCAAAAACATTGTAATGTTTAACCCATAAAAGTTAAGTCTAAACAGTTATAATCATATTAGTTACCGTAACATAATTAATTCTTCCATCCATCCATATTCTTCGGCTCATCCGGGGGTCGGGTCGCGGGGGTAGCAGCTTCAGTTGGGAGGCCCAGTTGTCCCTCTCCCCAGCCAGTTGGGCCAGCTCCTCCGGGGGAATCCCAAGGCGCTCCTAGGTCAGCCGAGAAACATAGTCTTTCTAGTGTATCCTGGGTCTTGCCCTGGGCTTCCTCCTGGTGGGACTTGCCTGGAACACGTCACCAGAGAGACGTCCAGGAGGCATCCTAATCAGATGACCAAACCACCTCAACTGGCTCCTCCCGACGTGAAAGATATATTAATGTAACAGGTGGTTAATTTTATAGTAAACGAAAACTAAGTACTGTCAATATGCTGCTATAGGCTTAGGCTGCTGGAAGACATAGGCACTACTTTCCATCATTCTGCTTTATTGTACTCCTGTTCCCTAATTTTGTGTTCTTTGTGGATTCAACATTAGTTCTCTGCTTTCCTTGGAGCTTCATCTGCCCTGTGCGTTTTTTAGCTGTGACACTATCGTGGAGGGAGGCATCAGATACAACTGCTCGCGATTAAACTTCTTCCATATTAGATTACATAGACTTGGGCCTGTTTTGCTTAGAGTGCTTAGTCCTGCTTTTTGCCTGCTAGACATAGCTGTAGACTCAGCTTTTACTTTGACTAACTGAATTTTGCTCTCTTTCATCCCTTTCAATATAAAAAATTGACTTTCAGAGCTCGTTTTGGTAACTTACATTTCTCCCCTAAACCAAGCCACCTATACAGCAATTTTACCATTACTTTCACTAACATAGAAACAACTTTACGCGCTTCTTTCTTTCTGTTCCTTCAATTTGTCTGGTATCTCCTTCAAGATTTTCCCAGTGAGACTTTCCAAGCAAGAAAGCCTCCAGCAGAGGGCCCTTTAAAGATATGCGCAGGGGTTTGTGCCAGAGGTTTCCTTCACTTAACCCCTTAAGTCCAGAGGGTCTTTAGGAGCAAGTTCCGCCTGGAACCATTAATGTCTGATTTATAGGTGATTAAACAAAGAAAAAAAAAATCGCCAACGTTTTTTTCAAAATAAACACTGCAAAACACCATGAAACTGCATTTGAAACTCCGGATGAACCCTCAGACAAATTTAGACTGAATACCGGTAACTTGAAGCATGTTTGTTCCACAAAATTTTTGATTGGCAGGCTGCTAGGTCGAAATGTGATTTTGGCCAAAGAGCAAAAATGCATTTTTCCACTTATAAAAAGGAATCTGGTTAGACAAATATGCTGATTTACATTATTAGAGAATAAGAAAATAAATAAGAATAAGTAAAAAGCCCCTCTCCTAAGATTTAGCTGTAGTTTCCATTGCAATTTACCAATAATATCACCAAACTGAATCAAAATAGAATAACAGAGATAGTTTTATAACGCATGCCGTTACATCACCTGAAATGGTCACACAATTACCACTGACCACTACCATCACTGGTGAGAGGCGGGTACACCCTGGACAGGTCGCCAGTCCATCATAGGGCAACCAGAGATCTAATACAACAAAACACATGTCAGGTGGAATTTTATATTCTTAATTTTTGTTTACATAGCTAAAAACAAAAGAACTTGTTTTAGAAGACCCATTTGAAATGCATGTGGATGAAACACAATGCAACTGTGTCATGGCTATTTCTATGAAAAGATAAACATGAGTAGTAGTCAGTTGGGCCCTGTACCGCCCTCAGCTAGGCTTACTAGGAGGGAGGTTTTCCCTTCCACAGTCCCAGATACTATTCTTTGTTTTGTTCAGTCTTTTTATCCAAAGGTAAGATAAATGCAGACTGTGTGTTTTTGGATGCCAATGTCAGGAAGGGAACCTTTATGTGAAGTTAAGCTTGCTAATGACGTAAGAGCCACGCTTTGCCATGTTTTTGTCACAGAACCATCTTTTCGCAGCCGGTGCAGCCAGAGGTGCTCTGGGATGTGTTAACATGTGAGGTTAACACCTCCTCTTTAAGGCTCTCACTCAATAAGCTGTGAAAGTCACACAGATATTCCCACACCAACAGTAACTTCCTTCCTACTCCAAGTCCAAAACCCTGTTCCTGTCCTCTCTTTCCTCAGGAGATGGACACATTTGTTGACAGAAAAGTTTGACCTTTCATTCCTCCACTCTGACTTTTCTCACTTTCACCCATGGAGGAGTGAAGGGAATGAACATCACATCCTGTCTATTTGCTTCTCTTTACAGTATTTTCCTCTAACCTATTTTCTTCCTCTTTCTAGCTTTTTCCTAAATGCACTGAGGATTCTCCACTATCCTGCTGGTATGCTTTGTTTCACAATTACCTAGAAAGGAATGTTACTTTTTGCATTGAATCAAACAGCATTATTAGCTGGATGTGATAAACTCTAATACTAAAATTGTATCATTCAGCACCAGCCAGAGGATCATCTCTGCAAGTCAGCACAGAGAAAATATGCTCATTAAGCCCCCTAGAGGCTAAGAAATGCAAATGTGACCTAATTCTTAAACTTTCTCAAAATCTTAATTTTAGTTTTGCAAATCAATCACATATGCTTTTATCCTCTTATTTTGAAATGTACATTTTGGTTATATTCCATGATTCATTGGATAATGATTCTTTAGTCAAAAACACTTTCCAGGGTAAAAACTGTTTCAGCAGAGACTGAACTTCATTTTAACAGGCATGCAGGGACATGTTAGCTGGACTGAGCTGAGCTTTCCATTCTCGGAAACCTACCCGGATTCACTTGAGAAACCCTGATCAGGGCGGGGAATCTATGCAAGCTGTTGGCCTCAGTCCTCATTTGTTTAGGATGTTTAGCAACTTCTGGTCCATAAAACTTGAGATTTATGTAAAAGAAAAAATGCCAGCAGAACAGATTTTTATTATTTTTTTCATTTAAATGGAAGGTTAGCATTCTGCCTATGTGTTACTTACATGCCATCTGCATGGATGGAGGTTGTGGATCTTCTTCATGACATCCAGGAGATTCATTAAAAGCAACTTTTGCACCTTTAGGAAGAATTCATTGAAATTAATAACATTTTGATCCTGTGGAATAATTCACATGTACATCCATATTTTGTTTAGGCAAATCAAGGTTTTAGCACTAAGTGGATTTAATATGCAGGTAAATTTTCCATTTATCAACTAAATAAAATTACAACTTGAATTTGTGAATCTGTGAAGTTACACAATTGCTTTTCCATGGGGGTTGAGGGGTTTATGTGTATCTACGGCATTATTAGTTGAGACATGCAGTACTCAAAGTTACTGTCAGTAAAAAGCTGGGTTATAACTGGAGTAAAATAAGGATCTCCCAAACAACTTTTAACTATTTACAACCCAAATCAGATACATTCAACTTCAATTAAATGCATTTAAAATGTGAATTAATTCCCAGAAGCAAAAGATAATCATGCTCAAGTACTCAAGCCTGTATTTTAATTTATAATTAGTTTACAAGACATATAAAAAGATTAGAAAATTTAATTTAGGCATAGAATTGGATTTTGATTACTAAGTGAAAATAGTTATTATTTCTTTTAGCTGTGCTGCTTTAATAGCTGAATTCTTCTTATTATGTTTATAAATCCTGCTTGATCAATGTTATAAACTCTTGTCTACTCTGCTGTTTGAAAATAATGTTTTTTTAAAACCTTTCAGAGTAAACTTTGAGAAATGCTGGAGTGGATTTTGTTGCAAGCTAAGAACACCTTTTATAAATGGAAATAAGGAAGAAATACAAACCAGACATTAACATTTGATTATTATTTTTGATATTTGATTTTTTCAGTTTCAATTTTTTTTTAAGATTTTTTATTTTCACATTTCTCTTTTGCAGATTAATTACATAATTTCAAATTGTGTTTTTTTTTTAGATCATATTCTCCTAACTTTAAGCACAATACAAACACTTGCTCCTTACCTACAAAAATTCATTCAAAATATGGTGTTGCGATAGTACATGCAGACCAATAGAAACGTCCAGATCTAACCCTGCCCCTAAAAGTAAAGAAAATCTAATCTATAAAATGAAATTTGAAAAAAAAAAATCTCTATTTGAAATAAAAACATGTGAAAATATAACATATGTAAAAAAAAAAAAATCGAAAAATGAAATGAAACATTAAATTAAAATGAAATCTAAGAAAATAGCAAAGTTGCTCTCCAAACTTTTTTGATTGAGAAGTTCTTAAAGTATTATTTCTGGATTGCATTTTTTCATCAAAAAATATAAAAAACAGAGCAAGCTTATGCAACGCATGCCGGCAGAGACAAACAACCATTCACGCGCATACCCACACCTACGGAGAATTTAGAAAAGCCAATTAACCTAACTGTCATGTCATGTGGGTGGAAGCCAGAGTACCCAGAGAGAACTCATACAAGCACAGGGAGAACATGCAAACTATGCAGAAAGACCCCGGGCAGGGAATGGAACCCAAAACCCTCTTGCTGCAAGGCAGCAGTGCTACCTACTGCGCTACTAAGCAGACCTGTGCTTTTTTTTCATGTTTCCATAAAAATAAGAAATCTAAAAATTAACTCAATCAGAAACTCAAGTGATCATCATGCATCATCAAAGGCTACATGTCCAGGTTCAGACACAGGAGTTTAAAAAAAAAATCCATATTTTTTCCTTTATTTTGAAATTTCCTGTTTTTTAAATGCAGCAAATCTTTAAACAAACAGGCACTTTATTTTTTTTAGTAAATATATTTTACACCTTCTTATACAGATTGCTTTAATAAGGTGGAAGCTGAGCAAGTGGCAGATTATTTTTGGTGTGGTCTCTCTCTGTTTCAATTTTTGCCCAAAGTACTAAAAACAGGAAAAAAAAAATAAAACAAAAAGCTTTATTTTTATATGAATCAAACCATGTAATTAAAGCATCACTTCTTGTGGATTAAAGATTGACCAGGTGTCTGGATGATTAGTATAAAACTGGAAGATCACTCTAAATGTGCGTACCTCTACGCTGCATCAGGTCTATCCGTCACCAATAACAAGCAATGATTTCCTAAACTGCCATACAGGGATGAGTTGGAGGTTTCACTATAAAATAAGTTTTTTAACCAAGTTATGTAAATTGCAGACAAAAAGTACATGTCAGTCTGTGTTTTTTTGATACTGTCAGTCTTTTTCAAATCTAAATGTTTCAGCTCCTTAAACTCCTTCTAATATTACAGAGAACCAGAATAAACACAACAGGCAATGGTGAACTTTGACCTTAACCGAGGAAAGAGAGGGCAAAGGTGCTTTCAGTGTTGTTTTGGGTCCTTCTGTGATGTAAAAGAGCCGCTAATGCACTCTTGGAGTAAATTTTGGTAAGTTGGACACTCCTAGAAAAGTTAAACTCTGTCTTAATTCTTTGGAATGTGGTCTGAAGTCCAAAACTCCTGGAAATGTCTTCATAGCACATTTTTGCGTTCTTTGTTAAAGGACAGAACATATAAGTAGGACAGAAAGTAAGCAGAGCAAGATGACAGAGCCTGCTGGCTTTTACTTCTTTAATTTAAGCTGGTTTTGTGATATCGGGAAAAAAAAACACATTTACTGATCAGTGTTTAAACGGCACCCCTGATGTTTGTGATTACCGTCGACAATTGCGGACAGATGGGCCAACCTGTGATGATACGTTGGATGCCCAGCAGTGTTTGCTTTGTATAAGCAGCTGAGGCTGGATGTCTGGCCGCGCAGTGGGAAGAAAGTAAAGGTACCCTTTTTGTCGCTAAATCAAAGACTCCTGCAGAGAGGAAAATGGCACACTGGGACCATAACAGATGGTGATGGATCTTTAAATGACCCTTTTCCACAGAGCAGCGTGTGTTGGACACACGCTCACTGAAATGTGCTTTTCTGTTTGACAAGAATAGTGTATTTTTTTTTGTGGTTTGTATTTTTGCAATGCTATAAGTATTACAGCTAAATGGAGCAATTTTTGAAGCAACAAGCTTTTCACACACACACACACACAATAAGACTGTGAGGAAATGCCTTCATGTGTGCGCCTCTCTGCAGGCATGACTGCATTTGTTTTCAGGTGAACAACGGTATTGATTTTCAAACCGATGGGCCGGTTCTCTGCAGCGAAGGAGCTGAGGTGTAGTTTGTTCGTTGTGAATCAGTGTTAGCGGTCTCCTGGCTGCTCACCCGGATGGCTCCCAAAGCTGAGATCTCTGACAGAGAGCCACATGGCTGCAGGCAGAGTGGCTTGTTTCCATAGATATTTTTTTTTTATCACCTGTGTTCCACGTCGTTTCTCATTTTCACACAGAGGATCAGTCATGCTGGGGAAATTATACTATCAAGTGGCATGCAAATGGTCTATATTTGGATATCCTCAGGTGATACCCTGCGAGCTCACACAGGTTTAAAAAAGAGGAAAGGAGAATATTTCTTAGAGTTAAATTCTGCAGAAACAGCTTTTGGGTAGAAAACTGGAAACAAACAGGTTGTAAATGTACAGAGATGGGAAGTAACAAAGTACAAATACTTCGTTACTGTACTCAAGTAGATTCTTCTGATATTTTTACTTTACTTTACTACTTATTTTTATGGCGACTTTTTACTTTACTCCTTACATTTTTACACAAATATCTGTACTTTCTACTCCTTACATTTTTAAAAATTGTCTCGTTACTTTAGTTTTGAATCACTTCAATGGAGTTACCGTTATTATTTTTCACGTCATCAATACCAAATTCAATCTAATTGGATGGGAATCTACATTGCATTTGACGCACCACTACAAGATGAATCGACAGATTCGGCGGTATTCATTGGCGGCAAATCATTGCAGCTTGGTGGCGGTGGCGTTAGCATAGTAGCATGGACGACGAGATGATTGAAAATGAACACAACCGAGATCTAGTCCTATTGGCAGACATCCATTGAAAATGTAGGCAACGGCATGAAAAAAGTGGTTTCTACTTTTACTTTTATACTTTAAGTAAATTTACAAGCCTGTACTTTGTTACTTTTACTTGAGTAAAGAAGTTTAATCAGTACTTCCACTTTTACCAGAGTATTTTTTAACACAAGTATCTGTACTTTTACTCAAGTACGGAAAGTGAGTACTTTTGCCATCTCTGTAAATGTACCAGGGTGTCGTGATCTTGGTGCTGATGGCCGGCTTAATTACCTGTCTAACTCTCCCCGATTTCTCATTTCTGGTCATCGGATCCACCTGCTCTTGCCTCATTTGCTGCCTGCTCACAGCCACAGGAGCCAGATTATTTCTCACAGCCTGTGGTGAGAGTTAGTTCATTCAATGCTGCTCACACCAAAGCCAGTGAGCCGCAGAAGCAGTAGTTTAAATGCAAAGTCACATGTGCAGCAAAATGTCCTCCAGTTTGAGCAGTTAGCCAGCTGCCTGAGCAGCTAAAGCAGCGCCGGGGAGCGTTTTCATCTGGACGCCGCTGCGGACGACCGCGCCGCGTTTTCGCTCGAGATGGAAAAATTCTAACTCTTGCTGCTAGACTGGCCAGTATCAACCAATCAGAAGCTGATCTGGGAGCTGGCAGGAGACAGACACGCTTTTGATGATACAGGATAGAGCCTAGTGATTCTCTGAAAACGTTATTAACGATAAATTCGCTTTAAATTGTAGAAACCCTGCCCCTCAAAACATATTCATCTTATTATCCTGTTGCCTGCGGTTTTGGTTATCATGCGTAGCGGCTTGAAAATGCCCAGCCACAGCGTGCAATCCAGCACAGGAGGCGACGGGCCAGAAGGCTGCTGTTGAATGGGATTCTATTTACAGACAGCGCATCAGCCGTATATGTGGGGTCTGGCGGCTCTGAAAGAAATAATATATTTTGAAGGCGGGATGGTAATCTGGATGAACTGCCTGCACTGATTAAGTTTTCAGATGGACTTTTCCACTTAAAACATATTATTAAAACTACTTTATTCCCACTGATCACAGCAAATATAGCTGCGGACTAAAAAAGGATAGGGGTAGCTGCACCAGCGGCGCCAGACCCACTTCACACACAGCCAGAGCAGCAAGATCGCTTCAGCCGGGGTCCGAGAACAACAGGTATAACGCTGGCGGGAAGCAGCAGGCCGATTTTGCTGCTCCTGCGCGTCGGTGGCGGGCTGCGGCATTAGTGTTTCTGTTTACGCGGACGCAATCTCTCAACCGCGAAAAGGCCTTTCTGTTTCCCTTATCAGCGTTTACCTAACGCCGCCTCCGGGGATTCCCGCGCGATTTCAGGGCTGCATTGCCTGGGGAGACGCTCACCAGCACCATACATCTTCTTTGCCCACTGGCTTGATCTGACCTGTTGGGCATGGACTGAACTTGTAAACAAGGTTAATGACTCTCGTTCATAATCTTCCTCTGTTAGATTTAAATGGTTATAACCACCATGTTTCCCTTTCTGTAAAAGTTTCCTGTGATGAGCGTCCCTAGCCGCAGCTACTCCTGATCCACCGAGGTTTCTAAATAAACTCTTTTGAGAGTAATCCACTGTCTGTCTTGCTGGAAAACTGGATCCTTCTCTTCCTAGAGATCTTGACACAGGGATGCTAAAGTGGATACTTATACAGCATAAGGCAAATTAAGTTTAAAACATTAGACCGTCAGATGTGAGGATTTTGGAGCTGAGAGGAGACTGAGATTGTTAGACATGCGAACAAACCGAAGAACAAAGAATCACCATTGAAACAAGACCAGGACTAGTATACTGTTTTCGCCGCTTTAAGATTCAGTATTTGCGAAGCAAGGATAGAATTAAGTAACCGCGCACCACTAAATTCGATGTTTGAGGGCCGTTTTCGTGCATTTCGCGCAAATTACTAATGGTGAACTACGGGGGGTTCCTGACTAATGTCCATTGTATTCGCCTTTAAAAATTAGAAGTTGAGTCTCCGGAACCAACCTTACATCCAGCATAACCACTTCCGCACCAGCAGGTTATCGCCGCATAATTGCTAAAACTTGCATTTAAAGCAGCTGGCTGGACACATGTACCAGATAAAGCTAAAATAATCCCCGATACGTTATTACACCGGATCAAAAACGTAATGAATAGATAAATAGTTTACATCATTAAATTGTAGCTTCAATCGCTATGTTTTGAAAAATGACAATACCCTCAATGTGGAATATCGCCAATAGCACTTTGGCAGAGCACAATTTAAAGTAAGGAAGACTTTATTTTAAGTTGTTAAAAAAAGAAGATTTATTTGAACAATCAGCCTAAATAATCACAGAAGCTGGCAATCGCTTCGGGCTCATAGCTGTTATTCCCGCAAAATCTTTACGGAAAACGCCTGTCTAGACATAAAATCTGCCGATTCACTACTAACCAAATATTGGCAAATTAATAAAACTGGCCGTCTTTAATCCCCGAAGTTACCGGGACAGGCATTGCGCTTAATATTAATCACGGATGGCCCCGGTACATTAAGGATCTGGCTCACGAGACCAAATATGAGCCCAAACAGCGCCGGATCGCTTGTCATCGCGAATCCGGGCTATCAGACAAAGGACCGGAAGGTAAGCTTAAGCCAAGCTTCTCCCGCTCGCTTGGGGTTCCACTTATAAAAACTCACGCTATAAACCATATAATGTGCGTTATTTTGGCAGAGTAATTCCTCAGTAGATTTTGGGATAATGTACCTGCGACAGCAGCTCACCGACGGAACACGAAAACACCATCGCCAGCGAGATTAACGGCAAAAAGCTGTTGGGTCAAAGCAATTACCAATTACAGGCATGTCCACCCGGGGTGGGGTGGCGTAAGTCATGGGCGGGTTGGTCCTGGGGTTAGTTTTCGAAACCCGCTGCACGCTGGGTCTTTTGAGCGGGAACCCTCAACCTCCCTGGGTGCTGGCGGTGGCGGCCGCACCACTCCCCAGGAGGATAGCCAGCCTGAGAGTTCACGCGATCCACTGTAGGGGATAGCCGAATTTCAATTTGATAAATCCATGTTATGAGAAGCAAAACTGATCAGGTCAGGAACTACGAGGCTCCCGCCAATGGTGGAACGGCGAAAACATACCAGGCATCGCTTCGCACGAAACTCAAATTAATTTCTTTCAGCTGCATTAAATGAGTTTTACAAGAAACATTTCAGCGGCAAAACGTGGTGGTGGTGGCTGCCGAAACGTGGCCCAGGACACATTCCTGACTTCGCCAGTGTTTTGGCTCAAGCCGCGGTTTTCACCAGCACTATTCAGATTGCAATCATAATTCGCAGAAAAAGAAAAATCACCGCTGATTCAAATATAAAATTCATACAACTACACCCAATGGAGCCATCGGACTAGATGAAATTATTAAGTTAATTCTTATGGTAAGCAGACAACACCAAATCATGTGGCTTTCAAAGATTAATTAGTTTATTTATGCATCGTCAGCTTAAGATAAATTTGTATTGCAGACTAAGAGTTCCCAAAAAATCTTTACCTGTTACCCCCTTGCATAACAATGGACCATTAACGCACCCCTAAGAACTCAGATCACTGCTTCACTTTAACTCTCTAACTATTAATATTAAGTAACATAATTATAGGAATTTTTAAATAAATTCGGTATTTTTAAATTACATTAATTATCCAGATTGGCTATTAGAAGTGTTCGCTGTGCTTTTATCCGTTTGTTGACAGTCTATCCGACTGCTCTAAAATTCTTTGAGGATGAATTCAACATATTTAATAATTTGAATCAATCTATATATCATAAAAAATACACTGCATCTTGTTCTTAATAAGGAATCTATCGGCACCAGCTTTAAAGAGCTCAATATATATACCGCTGCCACTCTCCTGCTGCACCTCCTGTATGCAAATTCGGTAGCGATCTGCACTGCAGACCTATGGTGCTTACACTGCCTTAGGTCACTGAGAAAAACTATAGTTTTCACCAATTCAAAAAAAAAAAAATACAAGAGGGTGGGGGAGTTTTCTTCACATATTACCCAGAATGTTTTGTGGTATAACTCAGGACCGATTTTCATGCAACATTTTGAACCAAGGGATGATTAGTTCACCTATTGGATTAATTTGATAATCCTATTGGATTACCTGCTTGGATATTGTTTCATAACTCTGTTCACTGTTTCAGGTGGTTCACTTCTGCCATTTTGTACCATGTGACCCTGTGTTGATTTATACTGCCCTAAACCAGTGGTTCAAACTAGATTTCCTTACCTTCCCTATGCGTCAACTGTAAGGAATATTGTCAACTGGTGAGGTTGCTTGAGGACCCAAATGCAGAGATGAGTTCTTGTTGGTTTAATGAAAAAATGGAGGAAAACATCCAAAAATAGAAAATACAAAGAACCAAAAAACAAAAACAGAAAACATCAGGGAAAACTCACGGCGGGCGCCAGAGACGAGGAAGAAAGTACCAAGGAACCAGCAAACAGTGACTGAAATGAGGTGCATAAGTGGGAGACGGAACAAAGACCAGGCTAATGAGCAGATTGGGAGCAGGTGTGGACAGAGGATTCTAGAAGGGAGCTAGGGAAAAAAACAGTCTGACACAAGAGGGCAGTAGAGGGCAAAAAATGCCTAAGAACTCAATTACAATACAATGAAAAATAACTAGAATAACACAAAATGGAAACACAGAAAGACATCAATCAAAGTATAACTGAAAACTCAAAAAAGAAAAAAAAGAAAACAAAAAGTACAGAATCATGACAAATATAGTCCAGACTTTTATAAATAACATCTGTCAACAACAAATCAAGCAGAATTATTATAAATTGATTGAAAAATTTATATAAAATGATTTTTATCACAGGCAGCCTTGAAGTATTACATTTGATCATTGGTTTTAAAAATTGTGGTCGAATAAAGTTTCATTAACACATTAAAGGAGTCGTAGCCTGCATTTGAACTAAATGCGGTGATCAATTATGTCATTTATTATTCTTTTACGTAAAAAGGGACAGAAAAGTTTTTAATAGAGCTTATTTAGACGTCCATTTAATATCCTGTATTGTTCTGGTAAAGATTCACATTGGAAGTTGATTTGTTTTAATGCTTGTTTGTGAAGGTAGCATTAGCCAAATTAGCAATTAGCCATCATATATTACCACTGTTTCCAGATTTCTAAGAGAATAAGTAAAAAGTTACACAGGCAGAAACACTTATCCTGCCTGCCTGAGTCCCTTGGAATCGTCCTATTTGGAGGACCAAACCCATGCTCTTTGCAGAGCATGCCTCTGTGGGCTTTCCTGGTTTGAACAATGAACCCATACAAAAAAAAAAAAAAAAACAGCTTTTTTCCAGATTGTCAGGCAGGTTTTAACTGAGCCCTAACATCTATACATGTTTTAACATGAAAAGTTTGATTTCCAGTTGATGTCATCATTTAAACTGGTAGAACTGCTAACAAATATGAAACGGTATTTAAAACAATTGCTAATTTTTACTGCTACTATATATCCATCCATCCATCATCTGCATGCTTGTCCCGACTGGGGTCGCAAGGGGTGGTGCTCTCCAGCCGGAGTACCCGGTGAAATTAAATATAAATATAATATAAATAAATCTTTATAATTTCTTTTGTATAGTGAGTCAAATGTAAAAGAACAATACAAGACTGAAAGATAATATTATGTGCTGAAAATACTTGAGGATTGACCAAGGGTTGGGCAAATATGACATGTGTAGGGGAGAATTGTGATGGTCGTCGCACTAATTATATCTAAGCCAGCAGAGGGCGCTGTAAAAATAATGCTGGACTAAGCCATTTAACAACTGGTTCAATGGCCAGTGATCAACATTTTAATTTCCACCAGTATTTTTTTTTTTTGAAGTTTTTTTGAGCCTATATCGCTGATTACTTAATTCTCACCCAGATTTTAAAAGCAATTTATCACTGAGAGGATTTTCCTTTCAGCAGGATTACCTTCTTACAGATTAGGTTCCTCCAAAAACATGTGACCCTGCTGGAAGTTTCTGTTTTTGGTTAAAAAAAAAAAAAAAAAATTAAATCAGTCATTGTTTAGAGAAGAAAGTCTTGCAGATATGTCTGTATAAAGATTTTATGTTCAGAAATCTCATTGCACGTTAGACTCATAAATCAAATGTGTCAGAAATGAATTCTCAGCACTTGTATTATTTTACACAGAATATTAATTCTCTGTTCAAGTATTCTGTTTTTCATCATCACAGACTTTATCCAAAAGCTTCACCTGGTTAAATAACTGTAGAGTCGCTAGATCCTCAAAATAGCGCCAGCACACCTGAATCATGTCGAAAAGAGTTTATTCCTCATTAGGTACTTCTGTGTTGCACAGCTGTAAAAAAATAGAAATACATTTTGTTCTCGGCAGGACTCGAACCTAAGCAGTCGACCGTCAGTTAAAAAAAAAGAAAAATAAATTTCGTTGTCGGCAGGATTCGAACCTGCGCGGGGAGACCCCAATGGATTTCTAGTCCATCGCCTTAACCACTCGGCCACGACAACTGTAATGCGAAAGCGTCCATGTCTCTTTACGAACGCACCACTTTCGGATATGGCAGGCCAATTTATCATGTAAAACAAAAAATTTATATCGAATTACGAGATAACCACCTTGTGTTGTAACTGAGCTGTCCAAAACGTTGCCTGCAGAATTATGGGTGACTGCAGTGGTGTTGGCTGTTATTGACAAAACTTGAGGCTGCTTCAAAAATATGCGGTGAATGCGGCATATTGAAGCTCCGCTGAGTTAGCGACACCTATCTCACGTTCGATACGATTCAGCAGCTCAGGCTTCGGCCAGCCGCTCTCTGTTCTTCCCCTCCCCTCACCGGCGGTGGTTCTTTTAGGGACCGTTAACAAATTTCCGAACCAAACACTTCTGAAAAATAAAATCAATTCCTTGCCTTGTGGCCAAGTGATACATAAAAAAATCCTGCTATCAGATTGTATAAATGGGGCACATTCTTTTTAATTTGTTTTAAGTCTTTCTTATGGTTCTTTTTTTTTGTTGGCAAAATAAAGTATTTTTCTTCAATAGCTTTTATGTTAATTGAACCACTGACTCAAAATCTGTATAAAATTGTTCTACTAGATGGAAATATAAAGAAGAAAATAAAGCTAATTTTATTTATGCCTAGCAGTATTGTAAGACCTCATTCATCCAGTAATGTGGACTTACTTGCTTGTCAAATTAGTTTTCTTGCTTTTTAACCTTAACAACCAAATTGTTGTGCTCAGCTTTGATGACACACACAAAAAAAGGAAATCCACAAAGGTCACAGATGCACCATGGAATAAGTAACTGACGCAGGAAAATAATTTTTTTTGTTCCAAATATTGGAACAAAATATTGCCTATTTATTCTCCAGGTGCAAAGTTTTATATTGTTAAAACACTTAAGAGTACATTATTTTATTGTTTATCTTTTAACTCTTCACTGTTATACTATTCTTAGACATTTTTCTAAGGTACACATTTGTGTGACAATTTTTTTCTATAATCTTTTTGCTGCTGTAAACACCAGAATTTCTCCATAGGGGGACAAAAAAGGAGTGTGCCTCATCTGTCCTAAATTTTAAGAAATGAGTGTGCCTCATCTGTCCTACCTAGTGGAACAAATTGACATAGATTTTGAGTCACTGGTTCACATAATAAGCTATTATTGCAAAAAAAAACATGAAAAAAGAAAGGTGGAAATAAAAAAACATATGAAAGACTTAAATGAAATTAAAAGGAGTGAACCCCCACCCATGCCTAATTTATGAAATATGTAGCAGAATTTACCACTAGTTATGTTTCTCTAGACTAATCAGAATTTAATTAGATATCTGAAATTAGTATTTTGTCTAGTCTTAATATAAAAACACATATCTTAATTAACTACTATTTCTAGTGAAAAACCGATTCAAGACATCTGGAATGTTAAGTGTGGTAAAGGTGATTTTATGATAAAAAGGCTTGCCATATATTCATCACATTCATATTGTTGAGCAGCGGAAGGCTGAACGCTTTGATTGTAAGCTGATTAGGGGAAAATAGCACCCTCTGGTGGTGGTTTATACCCGTTACTTTGACTGACAGTTTTATTCACCAAAAAATTTACCAGAAGCTCACATAAAAACAAAAATAACTGCCTGAAATTAGAGTAAGACCAAAAAAACAACAATAACAAACAAAACAAACTAGAAGAAGCGCAAAAAAAAAAAAACTAAAAGTTAAGGCTATGTTTAGTAAAAGGTTTTTCCACTAAGTATTTGTAACAATGTATCTATCTATTTTACTTTGCATTTATAACATTAAATATTTGAAAATATACAAGAACATCTGTCTGCAAAACAGTTAAAACTTCTGTTTTGTTGGGAACAATATGGAAAAAAATATTTAGAATATTGTAGAATATATGTAGAATAATACAAAATGCTTTTGTGGAAAATATAAGCTTGCCTGGGAGCAAATATTACTGTAACAGTCATGTTTACAGCAGCTGATGGATGAATGTGGGTGTAAATATTTTAGTGATATGGTCGATTTCAACTGTTTATATTTTAATGGATTTGACTCTAGATATAAATCATACACAAGCACAGATTTTTGTTTTGTTTTATTACAAGTGATAGTGGAGCATAAGAACGGAAGGATCACCAAATGTGAGCTGAAGGCAAAGCCAAGAATGAGGTGGAGCTTTGCCATTTAATAACTTATATTTTATTTGTTTTGCAAATGAAAAATTCCTCCATTTAAAATAGTTGTCCTTTTTTTCATGGAATGACACATAACGTAAAACAGGGATTTTCATTTCTAATGCTACATTCTCACCACAAACAGCAGAAGCAGCAAAAATGCGCTTGCTGCTTCATTTTTGATGCTTGCAGAAGTTTATTTCTGATGCACGGATGAAGCATCTTTGCTGCTCCAGCTGCTCGGTTGAAAAGTAGGTCTGATGCGCGTTGGGTGGAGCTACCCTATGCTTTCTTTGCCTGTAACAATGGCAGCTATATTTTCTGTTATAAGACAGTAAAAAGTCATTTTAATATGTTTTTAAGTGAGTAAGTCCACCTGAAAACTTCATCTCTGCAGTCAGTTTATCCAGATTATGATCCTGCCTTCAAATGTTATTTCGCTGTTGGATTCGCTCAGACCCCGTACACCAGCGGTGCTCTGTCATTAGGAACCCCATTCCACAGTAGCTTATGGCGCGGTCGCCTCTTTGGAGTTTTCTGCTAATATTTGCGGCGACTGGAAGTAGATGTTTTCACGTACATAATCCAAACTGCAGGCACCAGAATAATAAAATTAAACATATTTTGCCGGTAGGTTTTCGACCTTCTAACTTAATTTAGGCGTTAAACTGTTTCAGAGGAGTGATCATAGAGCTCTGTGTCATCAGCGATGTGTCTCTCTCCCTGCCAGCTCCCAGATCAGCTTCTCTGATTGGTTGATGTTGCGTGTCGAGCAGCAAAAGTTCAATTTTCCCGACTACAGCAGCTGCTGCTTCTGAAGCACATTGTCGGCAGCGTTTGAGCATTTGCTCGAGATGGAAAAATTGAACTTTTGCTGCTCGACGCGCCGCATCAACCAATCAGAAAAGCTGATCTGGAAGCTGGCGGGTAGACAGACACATCGCTGATGACACAGAGTGCTGTGATCGCTCCTCTGAAACAGTTTATTGACGCCTAAATTAACTTAAAATATAGAAACCTGCCGACAAAACATGTTTGCTTTTATTATCCTGGTGCCTGCAGTTTGGATTAAATACATGAAAACCGCGAGGAGGCGACCGGGCCATAGGCTGCTGTTGAATGGGATTCCTACTGACAGCGCACCACCGGTATATGGGGGTCTGAGCGGTTCGGACAGAAATAATATTGGAAGGCGGGACGGTAATCTGGATGAACTGACTGCACTGATTAAGTTTTCAGGTGGATTTTCCCACTTACAAAAATATTAAAACTACTTTATTCCCACTAAGCACGGCAAATATAGCTGAAAGGCAAAGAAAGGATAGGAAAGCTCCGCCCAACGTGCGTCAGAATCACTTTTCCACCGTGCAGCTACAGCAGCAAATTTGCTTCAGCCGCGCGTAAGAACTAACTGGTACAAGCAGCAAAAAGGAAGCAGCAGACGCGCTTTTGCTGCTCCTGCTGCGTTCGGCATGAACGCAGCTAAAAACGCCCTGCGGGACCTTTGGCTGCATCTTAATGTGCGTCAACCATTGACTTTGTATGTAAACCAGCTGCTTTTGAAGCGTGTGATGCACCTCAGATGCTCAGAAGCTCATGAGGCGCTGCTCCTGCTGCTTAGAACGCATTGCAAGACCTTTTGCTGCACATTGATGCGCGTCAACCGTTGACTTTGCATGTAAACCAGCTGCTTCTGCCGCCTCTGCTGCATGCGGTGTGGATGTAGCATAATGCAACCAAATGGGAAGCCGAAAGGTGTTCTGAACTGACACCAACATCAGGAGTATACATCTTGCCTGGGAAAACATCAGGTTTGCCACTGAGGAGTTAAAGAGTTTCACTAGGAATGTCTGGGTTTGCCCAAGTCCATTACCTTCACATTAGATAGAAGACAAAAAAAAGAAACATGAAAACAATGGATGGGTGGAAACTGTAAAACCACACAAAGCAATGATTTTGTCTCAGGCACTTGGAGCATACTGGAGTAGATGTATGGAAGGCTTGGTCCAGGTTATTAGACTTCCTGCAATGGATGCTCCTCTTATTCTCATAAAAAACATTGTTTTTCTGAAGTGGAAATTTTATTAACTTCAGATCTTTAGATTTTTTAAAGTAAATTCAGTTTGCAGTGTCTTCACGTAAGGAGGAAAAAAGAGATGATCGATAAACCTTTAATCTGTAACGACTTTCATTTTCCCTTCCAGAAACCACAACAACAGACATTTTTTTTATTGTTTTCGCCCATCTTCATCTCACCTCATTCTGACACAAACAATATTTCAGATGATAAAACACACAGAAAAAAAAGTTATTGACTTGGAGGAAGAAATGTCTGTTTATGAACAGTTTTCTTCCCAGCACTGCTTTAAACTAAACTGCTGGTAGACTTAAAAGGTTGAAGGTTAATTTAATTAAGTTTTGGTGATAAAATAGTCTGGTTGTTTTGGAGCCTTTACTGTTTAGAAAAAAACCAACGCCCTTAAATCCAGGTAACTAGGAATGCAATATTGCTTCCATATGTATAGATTCCTTTCTCCACATTAGGTACAAAAGCCATAAAAAGTAAATAAGATCACTTCTTTTTGTAATTTTTAGGTGCACTATAGTGACAAAATTTTCCACCATCCATTATTCCTCAATCTAGGAACTAGATCATCTTATGATCTTTCAAAATTACCTTTACCACTGATTAAACTGTATAGTCTCTTAAAGATTTTAACAATTATGCTGTGCTGCACAATACTCAAATACCTTATATTGATCCCATTTACGAAGATTTAGTAACAATACGCATACCTTTCAGAAAATACAGAAAAAATATTGGTGCTACAAAGCATGCTGAAGCCTGGTTCTGCTGGAGAGTTTCTTCCCTGTTAACAAGGGAAGTTTCCTCTCCACAACCAAACTGCAACAATGTTGCAGTCTTGAAGGGATTGCGTTTGAGTCGATGAGGTCTTTAACCACACAAATTTTCTTTTTAGATAGAAAAGTTTGAATCAATTTGGACTTCATGGATCACGGCTTGAACCTGTAAAGTGCCTTGAGATGACTTGTGTTGTGAGATTGGCGCTTATATAAATAAACTGAATTGAATTGAATTAAATAATTTGTGATTACTATATGTCCATACAAAACCATATATAATACAATTTACGTTGTTTTGTAAGACAAAATACAATTTCAATCGTGATCCAGAATTTTTGTGCATATTAAACTTACATAGGCTAATGACAATAGCTTAGTTGCTTAAAGCTACACTGTGCAACGTTTTGCCACTAGGGGAGCTAAGACCCATCATTTCCCAAAGTCCTAGATTCACCTGGAAGCAGCTGGCATGAAACTGCTGAGTGAAGATTCTCCAGTCGTCCCAGAGTTTGTTTCCAAGTTTGAAGACATTTAAGCTTCCCATCCAGGAAGCTTTTCAATTCAAATGTCAGAAATAGAGTTGAGTTCGAGGCTTTATAGAGTGGACCAAAAACAAAGCCCTGTTTTGGTTAGAAAACATGCAAAACGAACCGGACGAAGGGGTTCGCCACCTTAGGAATGGGCAGTCGTTTGGGTTCTTTGTTAGCCTGCAATACCCGATACCTGTCTATGTCTCTGATTGGGGAGGTCGTTGGAGTCGTTGTTGGCCTGGCTGAACAGGCCGGGTGTTCTGTTCCCGTGATGATAGCGAAATAAATCAACTCTGTCACTGCATTGTCGGTTTTGAGAGCTGAAACCTAAGTCCACGCCCTCTGTTTAAGGTTGTTTTTTCTTTCTTAACATAGGCAAGGCAAGGCAAGGCAGGGGCAAAGTTATTTGTATAGAACAATTCAGTACAAAGACAATGCAAAGTGCTTTACATGATTAAAATACAGGAAGATAAAACAGAATCAAAGCAAGTAGGAAAAAATAAAAAAAAAAAATGCAGAAACAAAAAAGTTGGACAGTTGGACTAAAAAATATGTTTTAGTATAGATAGCTTTCTTCACACCCCTCTCAAACCACCTGTCTTCTTTGTCCTAACTGTGAACATTCTGGTCCTCCAAAGAATGTCCTTTGTCCATCAAAGTGTTAATGTACCGCCAAGTATCATCCGGAGGAGGTGCTCTTCTGTGTTGGACCATGCATCTGTGGAGAGATTGTTTCGTTTCTCCGATATAATTGAACTGCATACACCACTCCGCTCATATTTGGTCTGGGGGTTTTGCCCTTAGGATGGACTAGCCTCTGTTTAAGGGTCTTGTTTAGTTTGAAATGTAATGGGATTGTGTGTTTGGAGAAAATCCTCTTGTTGGTGGAGTCGACCACTTGTCCCTACCAACAATTAGATGTTAATAACATGTTTACAATTTACAATACAGCTTTGTTGCAGCACTAGAGGAGTTCTGGATGGAGGACATTGACAGACGGAAACATCTTTGATCTAAAATGCAAAATGTTTATATATGATCCATTACCTTAATTTTGGTATAATTCCTGCTGTAAGTGGATTGCTCTCGCTCTTTACAGAGCCTAAAGACATGTTTTACAGTCCTCTATACTCAGGGAAAATGACATTAATCGATTACTACATTTGTTGACACTTTGCAAAGTGTAATCGCTTTAATCACTAATGAATAGTTTCAGCCCAAGATAAAAAATACATGATATGGGTTAAATAGAGTTAACTAGCAGCCCTAGATGACTTGTGTAGATGAAATTAATATTCTAAATATTCAGTGCGTCAGTTCCTATGCTCATGTAAATATGCCAATGAAATTTTATTTTGGAGTCCCTTTGAATCTGGGCTATTATTTTGCTTTTGTTTAATGCGATGATACAGAGAGAATATTGTTAAAAGATTTGGTTTTACCTTTGTGTTTACCTCTCAAGTAATTAAATTGTATAGCTTAAATGAAAACAGGATAAATTCATTATTATAAACAGACATATTTCTAGACTATATGTTTCGTTAAAACTAGAGCACGGTGATTTACTTTCTGTCTTAGTCGCTGGTAATTTTCAAATGCAAATCCTTTTCAAAGTGGAATTTTAGTCCATAATTCCTCATTCCATCAGAGCCAGTGATGCTTCAAACATTGATAAACAGCATCTAGTGTGTGTAGCGCTTATAAAATTTGTAGTAAATGTAGCAAGAAATGCTGCTTTTCTCTTTAAACAAAATACACCATGATTTTCACGTCAAGCATAAAAAAACGACAATGCATATTTTTGCAGAGGACCAATGACATCAGACCAAGAGTGTCCCTGCCTAAGTTTAAATCAAACCTACGCCCTTGGTCAATGCTATTTCTGACATTTTGAATTGAAAAAGCTTCCTGGAAGAAGATGGCAACAAAGTACTGTCCCAAAATTAAAGTCTCCTTCCTTGTTTTGGAACCGGATAGCAGGTTATTTTGGACCTGCAGACTGAGAAATCATGAAGTTAATTATAAAATCAAGGCTACATTTAGCCCTCTAGATTAAATCCTACATGGGATAACCTAAAATATGTCTGATCAGGTAAGAGTCATATCTGTGTGGTTGCTTAACAACTTTTAGCTTAGTTAGCTCTTTTGTTAAAGACTGCCGTAAAAAGCAGCAATGAATCCAAGAGGACCTACCATACACACCAATTCATATATATTGACCTGTAAAATCATTGAATATATCTGAAATTAAGCTAGTACTCGCGTCAAAAGTGACAGTGTTGTTTTATAGAAAACAAGGTTCATGTATTGGACAGACTGTAAGATGAGATGAGGTGTGTAAACCAGGCAGTCTACAAACCTGACACAGCTTCCCCAGTTCTGTTAACAGGAAGTGGCGAAAATTCCAGGGAACTATTGAGGAAAAACTTGTTCAAGGAAGAATGAACTAAGTCAAAAAGTTTAAAGGCATTTCATTCAAAAAATAATATGTTTTACATTTCTGAAATACAGGTACATTATAATAACATACAAACCTTATTTTTTTTCATTTAATCTGCTATTAATAATTTCAACCATGAAGCGTAAGTGAAAACTCAATGTGGAAGACTTATCAGCTTCACCTGAACACCGTGCGATGTTCCCCGTTCAGCTCCAGTCCAAAGGGGGGCCACACCTTCTCTGAAGTCAGCCATCTTTCAAGATACCCTTCATTTAGCTCCTGGCCCAGCATCCCTCCTGCTTTCACCCCATCTCCTCCCTTCATTCTCAGTCCCACTCACCCTCTGGCTTATTGCACCACTAGTTTATGTCTTTATCTGCTTCTGTCTCCTTGAACCCCAGTCCGCTTTGGCAGATGGCCGCTTACATTGAGTCTGGTTCTGCTGCAGGTTTCTTCCTATTAAAGCTACAGTGTGTAATAATTACAGGGATATACAGTCAGAAAATGTAATATATTATACACATAACTATGTTATTTATCATCATCTACGAGCTCAGCCTCTTAACCTAACGCCATATTTTGCGTTGCCTTAGAATTGGATTTATTTATAATTACATAGGAGCGGGTCTCGCGAGCCATGGAGAGGCAGACATCTTTTGCGCTTACGGCAGCAGCAGAGCCAACAAACTAGCGATTGCGAGATCGCCCATTACGCTCGAAAGTAACTACGGCAAGTTGAGAGAGATGAACTGAGACGGTACTGAACAATAGATGGCAGTATTAAAATTATCTATGTGAACAAACCTCATCACTCCCACAGAAATTGTGGTAGGTGATGCGGACGTCCCGTGGAAGACATTTTGCGTCCCCAGAATGTTCGCGCACCAACTTTGTTGCTTTTGAGCGCTGGTTCAGAGCTGAAGTTACGCTCCCCCGTTGGGGGAGAAGCTGTACCGCCCCGCGGATCGAGATGTTCATGTTGCCTGCGGTCTGCAGTCTGGACACTCTTTTAGATGTGGCTGAAAATTGAACGCCACACTGTAGCTTTAGCGTGCGGGGGAGTTTTCCTCTCCACTGTCGCTGAAAATTACACATGCATGCTCGGATGTGCGTAGGGATTGCAGAGAAGTTTTCACAATCAACTGGTTATCATTAGATAATATTTTGAAGAATAAAATTATTTTACCTGCATAAATAAATAGAATAATTTTCTATTTGCTGCTTTTCTCTGTCTCTCCAGGATGAAATCATACATTACATAGAATAATAAACATTGAGAAAAGGCGTCTTTTTATCAACTGTACATAAATGGAGAACCATGTCATTAGTGAGGAAAATCACAGATCAAAGATAGAATAGACTGAGGCAGCATTTAACATTTCGTGATATAAATTATTTATTTACATTTACAGAAAAAACGAACCCCATCAAGACAATGTTGTAATAACTATTGGAAATAGAACTCAACATACAGTAGCTGACGTCATCGTCACAAAAGAACAGAGAGCTCTATAATAACTTTGTGCCCTCTGTCAAAGGTCTCCTATAACACAAGGTGCAAGGCATCACGTGTAGCCCCGAAACCCCTCCCTCCCCCCCTCCCAGACTGAACACAGACTGCGATTTTTAAAGCCCGGTACCCTGCGTTGCACTACCCCTGGTTTGCTTTTAACCCTCGTCTACAAAGAACAGACGCCGGCTAGTCGGCCTCTACCGAAGCGCACACATCTAATAAGACACTCACACACACTCACATTCAGTGTCCTTGACGCCTCCCCCTTCTCCTCCTCCCCAGTTTAGTTCTGTCAGAAAAAAACAGCATCCTCAGAAAAAGGACACATGTCGGCAACAGGAAGGTGGGCAGCGGCGGCGTCCGATGATGAGAACATCATCCCAACGTGCAAGTCTCGCCGCTTGCCGCGGTGCCAACTCTTGTTTTGTGATGCCACCGTCCTCTCTGGTCGTTGGGACATGGGAGAGGGGGAGTGGAGTGAAGGGAGGCGGACGCTAACTGTCATGGTTGGCCTACGAAGGGAACATCTAACGCCACAGCGCTCCGTAGCGTGAGGGGGGGGCGACTCTTCAGGTGAGTCTGGGCTCAGATAAGACGGGTGGAGGCGCGCATGGTGTTCTCAGAACTGAAGTGGACATTGTTCTGCTTCTGCCGGTTGATCCTATTGGTCCGAGGGCACTTCCTGCAGAAGAAGGAGCAAATGATGACACATCAAAATGCTAAAATAAAGCCATGTGATAGTCAGAGCAGACTGGAGAGTTATCTTCTATTGGTGCCAAATCTCTGAATAACAGTTTTACTTGAGTAAGATATGCTTGAGGCAGGAGACAGTCAGCTATGAAGATAACATACAACTCTGAGGCTGATTTAACAATCCGACTTTCCGAAAAAGTTAAAAATCAATCCACTGGACTTTGTTTCCAAGTTTGAAGACATTTGCCTCAGGTCCCAAACAAGCCTTTTCAATGAAAAATTTCAGAAATAGTGTTGAGTTCGAGGCTTTATAGAGTGGACCAAAAACAAAGCCTTGTTTTGGCGAAAACATGCAAACTGAACCGGACAAATCAGGTCTGCTCCGCTGGAATGGGGGTCGTTTGAGTTCTTTAACTGCCAGAATGTTAATACCCAATACCTGTCTATGTCTCTGAAAGGGGGTTGTTAAAGAGAATTGTTGGCCTGGCTGAAACAGGTTGAGGTGTTTTGTCCCCTGGATGGGGATGGGGGTTGCAAGAATCAACATATTCTCATTATCAGTTTGTATGAAATCGCACGTAAAGTTATGCACACCTATTTCGTGACGTTTTGGATCTTTTCTTCATCAAAAACAGATCAGTGCACTTTTGACAGCGTAAAATAGACAAAAAGCAATCCGTAATAATGGACTTCTTCATGTCTAAAAATACGTTGCATAATGCTGTTTTATACAGTTAGGGTTAGAGTTAGGTCACGGTTGCTGTTAATTATATGTTAAATTCACAGTTATTAAATAGTGCGTGGAGATGCGATACTTGTCGGTTATTAAATGCCCCAAATGCGCATCAAATTACGTGTGGTATAACTTTTCGTATTTACTTGCTACGAACCTCATAATGAGAATACACTGCAAGGATAGCTGGAAGGAATCAATTCAATGGCTGAATTTAGGTTTTTGAAAAACTGAAGCTTAAGTTTGGTTTTTCTAACATAGATGGCTTCCTTCTAAACCCCTCTCAAATCACCTTCTTCTTCTTTGTCCAAAAATTCTCAAAATTCTCGCCATCCTCTAAGGAATGTCCTTTGTTCATAAGGTTGTAGATATACTGCCGAGTCTTGTCCCATCTTGTACATGACTCATATAGTGAGTAACATACTCTATTTTTTGTGCAAAAAAGCCAAAAAGCCTATTTTTAAATCTCAAATTGAGTTAAAACTTGGGTCAAAAGTTAAAGTGTTGCTTTAAGAGAGAAGGATTTTTTTAAAGCATTTTTTCCAAACAAGCCATGCTTGTTCAGACTTTTTTCCTTATTCTCTTGATGATAAATTCAACATGCTCTCTGATACCTATAAAGTCTGAGCTTTTGATTTTTTTTGAGTTTTTTCAGCTCCATGCTCTGACCTTGGCCTGGATTTGCTGAGATGTTTGTTTCCTTGGAAAATTGGCCCCATGTTAAACATCTTTCTAGTTGGGAATAATCCCTCTTTGAATGATGAACTTCAGACCGAAGGGAAATGACCTCATTATCCTTCCTGGATCGACAGGCAGCAATGGTATCTTCCCTAAGGTCAGTGCTGATGTTTTTCCTCCCTTGTGTTGTGTTAACAAACAAACCTGTGACTGTATAGAGGTCTTCATAGGGATAATGATCAGCTGATTAATGCATTTGACCCTTAGCGCCTAATGGTTGGACTTGCATGAGGAAGTTGGACAAACACGATGACGTTCCAAAGAATTTATATGCATAAAAATGAAGGCACAGAGAGCATCTGTAAGGCCTTCTGTTATTAATCAAATATCTAACGTACATTACTTTAACAAGAGAAGAAATGGGTCTGGAATAAAGTTTAGGCTGATTTGTCCTTTTCACGAGATGGTAGGAAGTTTACAATAATGTGGTAACAGTGTGGTATTTTGGAGGACAGCGTTTCCTCGAGCAGACCTTTCCCGCGATAAGAGAGAATGTCAGACACGAGAATCAAAGCACAGAAATGACCTTTTCTGCTGCCTCATGTTTGTCCTTTAAGTGAACGGGGAATAAACAGAAACCCTGTAAAAACTCAGACAGTGGAAGAAGATCTTGTCCTCAATGGGAAGAGCATCGCAGGAGTTGCCTGGTGCATCCAGATTCCAATTAGAGTGACACCAGCTGTAAAGGAAGCTTGTGTATGGCTGGTTTTAAGGGATGCCTTAAACAGCGTTGCAGGAAACATTAACTCACTGTTATAAATGATCCCAGTATGCTTTTATCCTTTTTCTTACCTTCTCACTGTGCTCCCCTATGACTACACTCTCATTTAGTCCCCTTAGAGCTCCACCCCCACCACCTCCTCCAGCTCATCCGCTCCGAGTAGCAGTCCCCTCTTAGCAAAAATCTTCCAATTAAAGCGCATACATCTATATATATATATAATATATATATAGACATATGTAGTGTATATAGTAGAAATATAGTATGCAGTGTGAGTATTTTTTAGTTGTTATATAATGCCTTTTAAAGCACATCTCACACAGTTAGATGAGTGTGCAGAGTGTTCTTCAGATTTGTACGTGCCGTTGTGGGAACTGACAGCCTGTTCTCCCTGAGGTGAGGAACTCTGTGACCTTTATTAATTTTCCTCCAGGCTCAGGAGCTTTTAATCTACACATATTCAGTTGAGGCAAAAGTCTGATTTGCTGCTCATTGCTTTATGCATTTGTAAGGAAGTGTTGCTAAGGAACTTGCCATGTCTAAATACCGAAAAAGAGGAGAAAACTGTGGTTATCTAAGCGGCTACCACAGGCCCACCAAAGCCGATCCAGATGCAAGGTAGTACGGGTCACACCTACTTATAAAGGGGGGTATTCAGGCCTTTTAATGTTATTAGTTTTTTTCCTTATTCATTAATCTATCTCAGGTAAGTCATGAGTTGAAAACTCTCCAAGATGTGGCCTCCCTGAATTAGTACTGAGTGGATTAACGATTAGGTTGCACTCATACAGCTGATCTTAATGTTAAATACTGTTCTTTGCTCCAATCCGATTGCATTGTCCTTCCTACTTACATGTGTATGGCATCATGAGTGGACCAAAAACTATTTGCTTGTTCAATAAGGTCTACCAAGGGGCCCTCAACCAATCCATTTACCAAACATCAGCACTTCAGCTCTTTTTAAACCTTTTTTTTGCTGGTAAAAGTAGCTGTGGCTGTGTAAGAGGATGCTTTTATTTCAATTTGCAATTGTAATTTGGTGCCCACTAACACAGGAAAGGATCTGACCTGAGTTTAGAGTAGTAATAGATTTTAAGAAGAACAAAATTGGTAAAAACATGCTCCAGTGTTTTACTCACTTCAGGCAATATATAGAGTATGCTATATACGTAAATATTTTATTTATTTATTTTTATTTTGGTATTTTTATTTATATATTTTAATTATACGATCAATTCGTAATCAATCACGGTAGCATCTTGGCTTCATTTGCAGTCTGGATGCTGAGGGTGACTTATCCTCTGGCTCTGACTGCAGCTGCTGAAGAGGGACTCCTCTTGGGGGCGGGGAGAAGCGAGGGTTGGGGCGGGGAAGCGCCTCCGCGGCGGCAACTGCCGCTGGAGGAGGTGAAAGTAGGAAGCGATACATGCTTTCACTTAAGAGTCTCCAAAAGCTGCCAGTGACACCGTAAAATGCATGGAATTTGTAAGCTGAATCCTGAAAAAGGAGTAAGCTAAATATGGCGACAAAGTCGCTGAGTTGAAGTTGGCAACACTGCCTATCTTTTAATAATTTATAGAGCATTTTAGCTTTTATATAATGAAAAATTAAAAATATGTTTATTATGCATGAAGTTTAGGTGAGGGCTGACCCATCCAGTTTATAGATCAGTACTGGTAGCCTTTCCTACGGTTCAGTGCCCATGATGTAGCTCTAAGCCTTAAAAAGTTGGTGACCCCTGATCTAAAGAAATTAATCGCACAAATTATAAGATTTGCAAAAATTGAGTTAAGCTCTTCCTGCTATCATCGCAACCAAACCACTCTACAGTGTAACAGAAGACCCCACCTATTCAGCATATATGGGGCATTGCAGGCTAACAAAATAAGCAAACAACCCTCATTCCAAAGCGGTGGACCCGTTCGTCCGTTTCAATTTGCATTTTGTCTAAGTAAAAGCAAGGCTTTGTTGGACTGCTGTATAAAGAAAGTCAATGCTATTTCTAAATTGAAAAAGCTTCCTTTTGCCAAACTTGGAAACAAGATCAGATTGTTTTTTCTTACTTTTTTGGAATGACTATGACCTGGATGACTGAGAATCTTCACCAGCATGTGCACTTTCAACAAGTTTTAGGTATAAAAAAATGCTTGGGCTTTTGTAAGTATTTACATTATTATGTCCTCCACACAAAAACTTGTGTGGTTTGGTCATTGGAATATGATCTCCACATAAAGGCACACAAGCAAAAAAATGGCTGAATTGCACACGCAAATTGCTTTGCACCCTTTATGAAGATCTGCTCTGCTGCACATATGTCTCCATGTGTCTTTCTACATGTCTGTAAATCAGTTAGTGTGTTTTTACCATCAAAGTGAGGACTGTTGTACTTTTTTTAGGTAGGGTTGAGGAGTAAATTCAGTTGAGTTTAAGTTTGTGGTTAGGTGTGGAATAGTTTACAGCATAGAAAGAGTTAAAAATGACCAAAAATCAATGAAGGGTTGTAATAGTCGACGATGCATCGTCCACTTTGCATACAGCAAAGCGAGAATGTGTGTGTGTGTGTTTTTAGGTGACGACTCACCTGGTAATGCAGAGCACCACCACACAGATGATGACCACCTGCAGGGCTCCAATGATAGAGGCAATCAGGACGTAGTGCAGTTTTCCAGAGCCTGGCACCACATACAGCACGTTGTATTCCTTGATGTCACATTTGGGGCCCATGAAGCCTGAGTGACAGCTGAGATCACATCCCCACACACACAGGCAAAAAAACACAAGCACACAAAGCGGAGGGAAAAAGGCAGAGAAGAAAAAGTCACTGAGCGACAGGTTAATAATTTTCTAATTGAAACATTGGGACATTTTCCAGAATAGAATGCGCTGTGTCTTATTTTTTGTTGTTGCTGTGACTGATGGAAGTGACTGATGGGGACTCAACTGGGAAATAAGGGAAGGGGGTAGAAATGCCTGATCCTCTCTTTGTTCTGAGCTCCTCATCCTAATAAAGGAGCTGTAGTCCCACTTAACAGATAACAGTGACGGTGACACTGATTTTTTTTATTTTTTTTTGGCGACAGTAAAACCTGCTGTTCTGCACTCCGCTCGCCCTATATGCATCTGTTCTGATGGAAAATGTCCAGAGTAAGACTACCCGCCTTTTAAAGACACTTTAAAGTTCAGTTGAGATTTGACTTAAAAATCAGTTTGCATGTTCTCCCTGAGCATCGTGGGTTCTCTCGGGTACTCCGGCTTCACTCCTGCTTTCCAAAAGCATGAAGCTGTTAAGTTAAGTGACTTGTCTAAATTCTCCATGGAGTGTAACAGTGTTGTGCATGAATGATTGTTTGTCCTGTTTGTCTCTGTGCCTGCCACGCGATGGACTGGTGACCTGTCAGGTTTGTCACTTGCCTAAATTGACTCCTTAGGTGAAGGCACAATCACTGCCTAGACCCTACTCGAGTTTTTCGGTGAGTCAGGCTCTGCAATGGATGCGGATAGGCCTGTCCAGCTCGCCCTGCGCTGGAATTTTCTTTTTTTTCTGAAAGATTACAATGTCTTGTTGGGGTATTATATGTGTAATTTTTGTGTTTTATGCTTTTGTTATTGCTCAGTTTGCTAGTATATAAAGTAGGGCTGCGCGATATAGAAAAACAGCTTATCGATAAAAAATGCATATTGATCGACTATCGATAATTATTGAAAAATTTTAAACCATATTTTATGTGCAGCTCTGCCTGGACAGTTTATGATATTGCTAAATGATTTCATTATAATAAAGAACACAAACACAGACTTCTAATTAAATCGTTATTTAACCAACTTTTTTAACCATAACAGAATTGTTTTAAAGAAAAAGAACTTAAGAGACCTGAGTTATGTTATTAAATACTGACAAAGAATAAACTAAAGTAACCAGAAAAGTGACCAAAATAAATATAACAAATAAATAACTGGAACCCCATAACTGCCAGCTCTCAATTGTTAGAACTATGTGGGAAACTGCCCAGAACTTTATATATATATATATATATATTCCCGAAGATTCCTCGGAGGAGAGCCTACACAGCTTGTACTCCTGCGGGTGTGAGCGGCTGAGATGATAAAAAAAAGTTGGTTGTGTTATCATACTTCGTTTTCACTGGTTCCCTACACATTTTACAGATGACTGTGGTTTGTTTTTTGTCCGACTTGCCACGACCGAAATACTGCCAAACTGCCGAACTACAAAAACCCTTCTTTGGAACAATTTCCTCCGACTCTCCTTGCTTTCACGACATCTTCATGTCTGTGTTTGTGGTTTTGAGAGGCTTGGTCGGCAGTGCCTGGGTCCGTGATTGTGATTGGTTGGGAGGAAGTAGTGACTAGCATAAACATGCTGAGCTACACAATGAGAAGGAAGAGAGAAAACTGCGTTTCTTTTTTATCGAACTTTTATCGACCCTCTTTTTTTCTATTCTTTCACGTCTATCGATCGATATATCGTTATTTGAATTATTGCCCAGCCCTAATATAAAGCTCTTTGTGCATATTTACCAGAGATGGGAAGTAATCAAATACTTTGCTACTGTACTCAAGTAGATTTTTCTCTGATATTTTTACTTTTACTTTACTACTTATTTTTATGGCGACTTTACTTACTCCTTACATTTTTACACAAATATCTGTAATTTCTACTCCTTACATTTAAAATTGGCTGGATTACTTTAGGTTTTAATCATTTCCAATGGAGTTACCGTTATTATTTTTCACATCATCAATACCAAATTCAATCTAATTGGATGGGAATCTACGTTGCATTTGACGCACCACTACAAGATGAATCGACAGATTCGGCGGTAGTCATTCGCAGCAAATCATTGCAGCTTGGTGGCGTTAGCATAGTAGTATGGATGACGAGATGATTGAAAATGAACACAACGGAGATCTAGTCCTATTGGCAGACATCCATTTAAAATGTAGGCAACGGCATGAAAAAAGTGGTTTCTACTTTTACTTTTATACTTTAAGTAAATTTACAAGCCTGTACTTTGTTACTTTTACTTGAGTAAAGAAGTTTAATCAGTACTTCCACTTTTACCAGAGTATTTTTTTAACACAAGTATCTGTACTTTTACTCAAGTACGGAAAGTGAGTACTTTTGCCATCTCTGATATTTACAATAACAAGGGGGCATGATAGTGCACAGGTATGCAGGGGGTAGTAGCCTACTGCGGCTAACCCAGTTAGCACCTCCCAGCGAAGTGTGGAAACAAGGAAGAAAATTCTAAGATCCAGGATGAAAAATAGAAAAAATAATGGGGGTAATGACTGGAATATGCTGGGAAAACAGTATGAACATTGGTGTTCACTGAAGTGGAAACTAAAGCCGCTGGGATGTTTAGATGTAGCTGCTAAGTTGATGGGTATGTGAGTAAACGTCCTTGTAAGTATGAAAAATATCATAAAAAGATAGATAGATGGATTGGCTGCTTCTTAAGCTGATGATGTGTCCCTGTTTTCTCCTATTTTCTCCTTGATGTTCTGTTAGGACACTATGGGGAGGATTGGTAATATTGGTCAGGCTTTATAGCAAGGCACTGTTGAGTTTTAGCAGTCCCTATATGGCTTTCTGATAGTTCTGTGGTACTGCCAGCAGATGGCGCCACATATCATGGCCCATCAAGCCATGTACTGGAATTCTATTTAGGCTCAAAAAGGAC